>PVHX01035021.1:0-11855 GCA_004024805.1 Geosciurus inauris
GCTAGCGGCTAGCAGCCCCTGGTCTCCTGTTGGCTAGACACCCATGGAGTTTCCTGAGTGCGGATCTGGGCTCTCTATGGCTCCTGCCGGTCCACAGGAACTCTGGAGCAGAACTGAGGCAGGCCCAGGCCACCTTGGGCAGGGCTGCCTCCACTGGTGTCTCTGAAGCGACTCTTGCCCTGAATTTGGGCTCCCGAGTGGCTAGAGGTAGCAGTCCCTGGTCTCCCTTTGGCTGGACAACCATGGAAGTTCCTGAGGGCGGATCAGGGCCCTCTGTGGCTCCTGCCGGTCCACAAGAACTCTGGAGCGGAACTGGGGTGGTCCCAGGCCGCCCTTGGGCGGAGCTGCCTCATGCTAAGGTCTCTGCAGGGACTGTTACCCTGAGTTTGGGCTCCCCAGTGACTAGAAGCTAGCAGTCCCTGGTCTCCCGTTGGCTGGACATCCGTGGAGTTTGCTGGGCGGATCTCGGCCCTCTGTGGCTCCTGATGGTCCACAGGAACTCTAAATACAGTTTTGTTTGCATGTGTTATAAATATTATAAACTAAAGCAATATAGTAATGTGTAATTAATTCTAACCAGTTTCAGTGAAAGAAACCACACTTGACAGATTTAAGGTTTTTTTTTAAAAGATGAAATCTATACTATTTAAATGTCATTGCTCTCGATAACAGCAAAAAACTTACTAGTTGTAATTTTTTAATATTTGCTTTAGTTATTGATGGACCTTTATTTTACTCATTTATTTATATGCAGTGCTAAGAATCAAACCCAGCGCCTCATACATGGTAGCCAAATGCTCTACCACTGAGCCACAACCCCAGCCAACTAGTACTAATTTTTTAAAAATTAATAAATCCTCCAATATTTATTAAACTGGTTGCACACTATCCCAGGACTACACTGCAATACTGACTTGTGCCGCACCATGGAGCCTTTTGTCTAAGATAGTTAGAGGAAAACCTAATTGTAAAAATTGAACTTAAAGGCAGGCGCGGTGGCACAAGCTTGTAATCCCAGCACTTAGGGAGGCTGAGACAGGAGAATTGCGAGTTCAAAGCCAGCCTCAGCAATGGTGAGGCGCTAAGTAACTCAGTGAGACCCTGTCTCTACATAAAACACAAAATAGGGCTGGGGATGTGGCTCAGTGGTTGAGTGCCCCTGAGTTCAATCTCCAGTACCAAAAAAAAAAAAAATTCAACTTAAGGGCAACACAAATGATTGTAACTCAATAGAGGAGATTTTTAAATACAGAGAAAAAAATCCCTATTTCTTTATTTTTACTGAGGCAAAAACAAATTCCCTAACTCACCTGTTTTTAAGGGTAGTGAAATGTTAAACTCACTGAAGCTGCTAAATGTGCTGCAGCTGTGTAAGAAGCATCCCCTTCTAGATTATAAGTACACTGAAGAACTGAGGGAGTCAAGGGCCATGATGTAGATAACTTGCCCTCAAGCAGTTTAAAAACAATTGTGTGTCTCTCTGTGTGTAGTAGTGTACATGTGTGCGTAGAAACAGAGAAGACAATGACAAAATAAGGGGATAAAATGCCAATGTAAATTAATCTTGATAAAGATACATATAGGTTTTTTTAATATTTCATTTTTGAAACCTTTCTAAATATACAAAATTATTTCCAAATAATTTTTTTTAATGTACAAAGAAGGAGACAAATGAAAAAAAAGCTAAATGTTGACCATTCCACAAGACAGGTTGTGGGTAAATGACAGTTCATTCTACCATTCTCTCTACTACTATACATCTTTTTATTTTATATACTAAAACATGAAAAAAAGAAAGCAGTAGATAAAATCATGTGTGTAAGTTAGCTACTATACTGTCTAGCAAACAGAAGGTGTTCAGTAAACAAGAGACACTTTTATTACAACTGATTCACATCTCTCAAGTGTAGACAAGTATTGGCTTTTAGTGTCTAATCACATACTAGTATTCACTGACAACCCATAGATGCATGGTGCCTTGCTGGACACTGCAGTGTGAAGAAGTAGGTCAGAACTCATGTGGTCACAACACTGTAAAAAAGTAGAATAGCCTATTTTATATAGATGAGGTTGCTATGAGAATAAAACAAGTGCTTAAAAAGTTCTCTTATAAACTCCAAAGAGTTATATAAAAGTTAGCTCTCACTTTATTGTACATAGAACCAATATAGGGAGAATAAGGCAACATGTATAAATAAATATAATCAAAGTCAAGTGACAAGTTCCAGAGAAAAAGATCACATCTACCTAGGAATGCAAAGGGAGTCTTCGTGGAGAAGGTGGTACTCAAGATGGACTTTAAGAGATGGATGGGCAGAAAAATCAAGTCAGTGAGAGGAGGAACTAGGATACAAGATTACTGAAATAATTCAAGCAAAAGTGTGTGCAGAGAGTGTCAGGAAGCAGGAAGTAACAGACTCTTTGCTAGGCCCTGGGAAACAAACAGCAGTACAACCACAAACACATCAGTAAAAGTGAGAAGAAACTGCAGAAGGCCTTTCCTGACTTGGGAGGCTCCAAGTATGTGGCTCGCTACTCATCTGAACCCCAGTTCTTTTTTTTTTGGTACCCAGGGATTGAACTCAGGAGCCACATCCCCAGCCCTATTTTTGTGTTTTATATAGAGACAGGATCTCACTGAGCTGCTTAGTGCCTTGCTGTTGCTGAGGCTGGCTTTCAACTCATGATTCTCCTGTCTCAGCCTCTGAAGTGCTGGGATTACAGGCGTGTGCCACCGCGCCCAGCTGGACTCCAGTTCTATCAGTAGGTTTCTCCTCTTGTCACAGCTGGTGCCAACAAAATTTCACTATCCAAGACTGTAAAGTTTTTTGAAATAAGACACATTGTTTCAAAAGGGACAGTTTAAACAAAGCATACAATGCACAAATTGCTATGAAAGGAAATGCTTTCTATCTCCAGGAAAAATTTAATCACAACAAAAATAAATGTAATCCAAATGAGTTTGTAATTTACATTTAGCTTTTGAACATAAATTTTTTCTGTGAGAAACTTCCAAATCATCTATTTCACAAGCTGTTTTAACCAGCTTTTTAATCACTGTAACCAAAAAACCTGACAAGAATAATTTTAGAGGAGAAAAAGTTTATTTGGGGCTCACAGTTTCAGAGGTTTCAGTCCATAGATGGCTGACTCCATTGTTCTAGCCCAAGATGACGCAGAACATCATGGTGCAAAGGTGTGGAGGAGGGAAGCAGCTCAGGACATGACAATCAGGAAGTACAGACAGCTCTGCTCACCAAGAACAAAATATAAATTCCAATGGCACCCCCTATGACCTACCTCCTGCAGTCATACCCTACACCTGCCTACAGTGATCACCCAGTTAATCCTTATTAGTGGGCTAACCCACTGACTAGGTTGCAGGTCTAATAATCTAATCATTTCCCCTCTGAATATTCTTACGTTTTCTCACACATGAGCTTGGGAGACACTTCATATCTAAACCGTAACACAAGCTAATATTAATAATAATAATAATAATTAATAATAATAAAATTCCTTAACTACCAAGTAAAAAAATCATCAAAAATGATCATACGACAAAAGTTAAAATTTGTCACTGTAACTGATATTCCTGAAATGTAGTTGAATTCAAAGTTACATGACTGCTATAGTTCTTGTATTTTACTTTGCTGACAGTATATAGCTGCATTTTTAGTATATCCTTGTTTGTTTTTTTAATCCTTTCACTCACATACTGTAAAATAATGGATCCATAATTATTCCATTCTGATTTATGCTTTTACATGAACTGGTTTTTGTTTTTGTTTTTTGTGGTGCTGGGGATTGAACCCAGGGCTTTGTGCATGCAAGGCAAACACTCTACCAACTGGGTGATATCACCAGCCCCTACATGAATAGTTTTATGAGGATTTAGGAGGAGAACTATACACAATGTCTTGTGAATACAGCATGCTAAAAACCATAAATCTATTTTAATGCCCTACTAAATTTTAAAACAGTGAAAAAAAATACCAGAGAATTTTTTTTTTTTTTTTTTTGGCACCAGGGATTGAACTCAGGGGTACTTGACCACTGAGCATATCCCCTGCCCTATTTTGTGTTTTATGTAGAGACAGGGTCTCACTGAGTTGCTTAGTGCCTTGCCGTTGCTGAGGCTGACTCTGAACTTGCGATTCTCCTGTCTCAGCCTTCCAAAGTGCTGGGATTACAGACATGCGCCACCGCACTCGGCTACCAGAGAATTTTTTAAAGTTATTTTAGAAATGATCTCAGAGACCATTATCCCAACCAATCTTCTCATTCAATAGGCAAGGAAATAGGAAAATTAGAATTAAATGCTAATGATATGATAACCTCCTTATGATATGCTGCTAACTGATCAGAAACAGATCCAAAATTTTAAATTCATGTTTTGGGTTTTTTTGGCACACAGAATACATACTATACTGAGCATCCGTCTAATACAACACATAACTGAATGAAGAATCAAAAACTACACACATTTGCTTACTTTTAAAAAAAAACTGGCTATGTATTACCACTGCTTTGAAGAAAGCAGATAATGAACTTATAACACCCTCCCTGCCAAAACTAGATACTAAAAAATGGTCACTTTTAAATACTTATACCAGCTTACTAACTGTGTTAGCTTTCTGTTGCTGTGACAAAACACTTGAGATAAATAACTAAAAAGAAGGAAAGATTTATCTTGTCTCACGGTTTTGGAAGTTCAGTCCATGGGTGGCCCAGTTACTTTTAGGTCTGTGATGATGGAGTCCATCATGGTGGTGTGAGCATGATGCAAAAGAGGGTGTTCGCCTCATGGCAGCCAGGAAGCAGTGAGAAGGAGTAAGGGGTCAGGGACAAATATTTGCTTCGAGGACATGCCCCCGGTAACATACGTCCTCCAAGTAGGCTCTGCCTTCTAAAGTTTCTACCACCTCCCAACAACACCAGCTGGGAACTGAGCTATCAACATATGAGTCTTTGGGGGACATTTCAGGTCTAAAATATAACAATGGTTAAAAAAAGAGAGAGATCAAAAATAATAACAGATCAATTAAGCCTTCCTATGGGACACAAAAAGCCATTCCTGTGTTGTCTTTGCCTTCTCAGCTCATGGATGAGCTGTACTTAGCTTCCTCATCTAAAATAACACAGACAGGCATTGGATAGGAATAACTTGAGAACCAATGCAGGTAGAGCATTTTAAGCAGGCTGCTCAACACCAAAGACAAGGGCATCAGTGAGCACAAATGTATTTAATTCACAATATTAAGGGAAATCAGAGGAAAACAAATCTAGAAAGTCTAATTCACTGATCAGTTTCTTAAATCAACAGAACAAACCCAGAAGGGTTTTATTTTGTTGTTTGTTTTTAACCACTAAGCTACATCCCCAGCCCTTTTTATTTTTTATTGAAGACAGGGTCCTAGTAAGTTGCTTCGGGTCTCCCTAAGTTGCTGAGCTAGCCTCAAACTTGCAATCCTCCTGCCTCAGCCTGCCCAGCCACCAGGATTATAGGTATGTATCAACGCACTTGGTAGGCTTACCATTTCTTAACAAGAAGTTACCAACATTCATTGTCTAATATGTTACTGTACAGTATTGCCTTTTCCTATCACACTGATAGGAAACCTGCACTGAGTTTCTACACTGAGTGTAGAAATCAGCTTCATCTTGACCCTACATTCTAACTGAAGAGTATTCTGGGCTTAGTAACAGTAAGCACACTGTGCAGACCTGACAACCACTAAAGTATCATTCTACTTTTTATTTATCCTTTAGAATAAGGCAAAAGTTCAGTATGTGCAACCTCATATGACCTGGGCCCCCATGCTAACAAAGGGGAGGACCAGAGGTACTTGGTGCTTCTCATGTCCTCAGGTCTGAACCCTGTGAAGCAGAAATGAGAACTTCCTATGTGGTAGAGAAAGAGGGCTCTCTTCAGCTATGACACTTGTTCCCAAGTACCCAAAACTCAAATTTGTACCACTTTAGAGTTCATCACAAATTCTTCCAAATGTAGTAATTTGTCACTGACTAAAATGAAGCACTAAGTATAATAGAAAAACCACTCTTGATTGGCCACATAAAATCCTAACCAATAAAGACTCTAAAGTAGAAAGGTCTCATAACAAAAGTAATAAGAAGTTTAAATTTTATTTTTAGACTTACTTACTTTAAAAGGCTTAATTTTATTTTTACTGTATAGCCAGAACTCATGAAATATACATATTTATGTGTAAACATTCTTCTTGAAGAATAGTGTTTTGTGGGTAAATAATACACTCATTATTTGCATATATTTAATATAAATCACTGCACAGAATGGAAAAAGTAATATTTTAGTTACCTCCATTATTTCAAACTTATCCTGCTACATAAATCCAACATAACTGTTGAAGGTGGCATCCAAGAGAACAGAATTTATTATGCCTAACTACACTAAATGTATACACACGAAAGAATTGAAAAGATGTCATAAGACTTACTTGCTACTCCTGATGCCAGTCCATAAAGCAGTCCTCCCCCATCCGACTGTTGAGGATAAATATGGGCTCCGGGAGGAGGAGGCTTTTCTTGTCTGATAAAGTTGTATAATAAAGTTTTCACAAGTTTGCTGGTATATGAAAGACTATACAAAAAGAAAAAAAGTCAAACATGTTTATGTGAGTCACCTAATTCTATTAAAATGACACAAAAATAACTCTGTCATTAGTACTGCTTCAAAGAAATCTGCACTCTCACATAATATTCGAGACCCTGGGGGCTGAGATCAGTGCAGAGGCTGACTTCTGACTTTGCCTCTTGCCACACCAGAAAACACTGGTCACATCTTTAAAACAACTGGGAGTCAGTTACCTTATCTGTAATCAATATAACATTTGTGAGACATTATATAACATTGTAAGACTTAGTGCATAATATAGTACCTGATACTTAAAGGAAGATAGTAACATAAAATCATCAGGGAAGAGCAAAGATTTATAGATAGTAATAAGACTGCACTTTTTAAGCATGAAACTATTCACTACATCCAATATTCAATTGGTGATAAACCAATTCCTGAAATCTATATTAAATTTCTTTACAGATTCTTGGCTGTACTATTGGACTTTTAAAAATATTACTTCCAAAATTAAAAACAAAAATCAGTAAAAGAACGTATTATGTTTACCTGACACCATACTAGTACTATAAAAACCTTACCATCTATTGATTCAAGCAATTGCAAATTGAAAATATGCAGAAAAAATATGCATCTGTATTACACATGTACATTTTTCCTTGCCATTATTTCCTCAATGATAAAATATAAGTCATTTGAAGAAGATTTAAAGTATAAAGGAAGATATGTGTAGGCTTTATATATTTCATATAAAGAACTTGAGCATACAAGGATTTGGGTATCCTTGGAAGGGGGTCCTGGAACCAATTCCTGGTGGATACCAAGGGACAACTTTAGTTTCAAACAGATGAGTGAGGAGATATAAGAACAATTTGAACAAACAAATATGACTTAATGACTGCTTAGACATAGAAAATGAAAGAGAAAGAAGAAAAAGAAAAGGAATTTGAAAGCTTCCATTCTACAAAGCAACCACTAGAGAAGGCAACGAAGTTAGATGACAAGAAAGACAGGGAAGATGGGTAGTTTGGACACAAAATCGAATTTGGACCCTTATGCGCTAGATGTGAAGCAATGATACAAAAACTAGAGGCAACATGTTGGCAATATAGGACAACATTCAAGTAAAAGGACAAGAATAGAAATATAACTTATGCAGCTAAAAACGGGACAAATTTAAAATAGAAACATACCACGGATCTTGCATCAAATACTTGTGACTAATGCTCTGTCGCAAAATTTCCTTGTGGAAGAGTTGGCAGGAAAGGAAAACAACCATTGTTGATATAGCCTCCACTGATATTTCATATGTAATATCTCTGGAGAAATGGGGGAAAACAGTAATGATCATTTTGGAAGATTAATGTATTACTCTTTTCTAAATAAATTGTACATTAAAAACTCAAATCTACATTTTCATGATATTAAAAAACTCACATATTTAACATAAAAATTAAGTCAAATCATCATTACATCCAATCTTTCCCAGGCACTGGTTCTTTTATTCTGGTATTTCATTATTTTCTTGATTTCCAGTTCCCACCTTGTAGTGAAGAATATTTTACCATGAACACAATAACCAGCAGTGTTCTACTTTGAAGATCGTCTCTAAACCCCTACATTTATCCTTGGTTACTAATAGCACAGAAACAAATATTCAAATTGTAAAATGGAAGAGAAATCACAGTGCAAGGAACAAAACAATGTATTTAGGAGTTCATAATCTTTTTACACTCATAACCATGGTACAAGATCTTTCATCTCTAGTGTGTGCTTTCTCAAGGTCAAATTTGCATGTTTGGCAAAATATTTATGGTAAACACATCATTCATATTTTATTAAGTGTATTTCTTTTAGGAAGGACTGCCCTGTCCTCTCAATATCATTAACCACTTTTAGAAACAAATTGTAGATCGATAAAAAGCAAAAGTTTCAGCTAAGGATATCAAACAAAAACTGATCAAGAAATCTTGAGTTACTATAGAAGTTTAAACAGGCTTATCACAGGGACCAAGAAAGCAGAAATCTCAACAGCATCAAAAAGAGCAGCAGTTACAAAAGAATACCAAAATACTTTTATAAATCTGAAATATTCACACAAAGTCCAAAAAAAAAAGTACTTAAAATCTACTTAAATGAAGCCTCATTAAATAATTTAGGGACAATTTGAATCTAGAGTTAGACATGCTTAAACTCTACGAGATATTTTAAGGAGTTATCAATGATAGAAATATGTTTTTTTAAAAAAGTATGCAGGTCTGAGGTACAGGGTTAAAAAAAGGTATACAAAACACAAGAAGCCCACCCAAATGACCCTATTTAGTAACGAATAAATCTCAGTTCTACTCAGAAATTTTATTTTTAAAGTACTTTCTCTTCCCTAAAATTTCCAGAACTGCCTCAATAAAAATTAACCATATAAAAAGCAATTCTTATACTTAATTTGATTTCTGGAACTGAATGAAAGATAAACCTGACATTTCATGTCATGTTACGATTCACTAATTGTAGAGAGCCATCTTGGACTGTGTATGGACCGCCGCACATTGTAGCCATTTGAATAGGAAAATCTGGGGTCTGAGAATGACCAGGGGACAGTCTGAGAATGACCAGGGGACATTTTCTCTGGTTGACTGCCCTGGCATTCTGAGCCCTATTCAAGCTCTGCCAAAGGTCCCACACAGCACCAGAGATGGGGTAAACTGCTGTAGCTGCACAGCCCCTCTGAGATGGGTATGACCTGCCAAGATACCAATCAACCTGCTGACTGCATGACATCACAAAGCAAGACTTGACCCTTGAAACCTTATTCCTGCCTTTGATGTACCCCCTTGAATAAACCATGGGAGCCATTTTCTCTTGTCTAGCCCAGCTCCTGCATGGACTAGACCTATCAGGGGCTCCAAACCTTTTGAAATATAAATTCTTACTTTGTTTTTTGTTCTTCACTAATTGTTCTAGGCTTTAATTTCTCAGGTGGCTTACATCCTCCTCAGCAGAAAGAAGAACTTCCCCCCCAAAGGAGATGGGGGCTGACTCCCCAGAACTAATGATGATTTGGGTGCTCAGATATGATCTTACATCAGGTAATCATTCATTTGTATTGCCCAGGCTTGTTCAGAATCCATACTCTATGTCAATCGACTAGGCTTTTCAGTTGGGTCAAAGCTTAAAGCCAAATCCTGAAATAACAAATACCCTTCCAGTAGGATAGAGCCTATCTAGAGGGGTCACAGGTAACAACCTGCAACATGTCTGCAAATGTATTCAGTCACTGAATCAAAAATTAAGCATCAACTGCATTGCTTTACAACTCCACATCTTGTTGTAGAAACAACAAAGACCCAGAAATAAATGGTTTTATTTTGTTTAAACTATGACTACTGATAAATACTAGGCCTAAAATCCCAAAGAAAAGAGCATGTACTTAGAACTCAGAATTGTTCTCCTTCACAACTAATTGACCCAAACAAAATCACAGTGATAAAACAGGAAAAGTGTTAACCTGTGGATCATCCTCTCTGATCAAGGAATTCTGAAAATCTAAGAGTAAAGAGTAGAGGGTTTGATGTTGGGAGGTAGTAGGTTCACAGTGCACATGTTGAACCAACATCACATCACATTCCATATCAGCTAACTGTGCATTCCCCAAGACTTCTAATTGGAGCCATGGTCCTTACCTGTATCATGTCATAGGCCTGAATATACAAATTCTATCAAATCGTTTATCACACTGTCCTTCAGCTCATATATCACTCAACAAATACGTATGAAGAACTTACTCTTACTATACTTAGTGTTATAGTTTGGATATGAGGTGGCCCCCAAAAGCTTCTTTGTGAGACAAAGCAGGAATGTTCAGGGGTGAAATGGTTGAACTGTGAGAGTTGTAACCTAATCTGTGGATTAATCCACTGATACAGATTAACTGGGTGGTAACGAGGCAGGTGGGCTGTGGCTAGAGGAGGAAAATCACTAGGGGTATGCCTTTGGAATTTATAGTTTGTCTTTGGTGAGAGAACCACCCTTTCTCTGCTTCCTGCTTGTCATATCCTGATCTGCTTTCCTCTGCCACAAACTTCTGCCATGATGTTCTGCCTCATCTGGGGCCCAGAGCTGACCATGAACTAGACCTCTGAATCCATGAGCCAAAATAACCTTTTCCTCCTCCACATTGCTCTTGTCAGGTCTTTTGGTTGCAGGGGCACAAAGTGGACTAAAACTTCTAACTAGGCATTACATTACATATCAGAGACACATCCATCAACAAATAGATAAGGTTTCTACCTTTATGGAATTTACAATTTAGTGGAGAAGACAAATCAAATACTCCAAATAGGGACAGACAGACAGACACACACACACACACACACACACACACACACACACACACACACACACAGCAAGTACGAACAAGGATTATAGGGAAATGATTTTTAACTTTGAGATTAAAAAAGTTTCTCTAAAAAGGTGACATTTAATTAAGACCTGAAGTGCAAGGGGGCAGTTCTTTGTAGTCAAATCTTTCTTCCTAGAACACATGAGGTTCTAGCTCAAGACTCTTTCATTTTTGTTATTGTTGTTTGTATTCCTAATTGTAGTACCTAATAGGTATTCAATAGATATATAGATAGAAGGCTCTTTATTGCTCTGGTTTTGACTAAAACTTATTGGATACTTTCCTAAATAGATTCATCCGCATAATATAAGAGGCATGCATAACTCAGGAAAATAAAGAAGAAGTATGTTGAGGTCATGTAATACATGTGGTAAGTACATAAGAAATACTCATTGCAACCAAAATGTAAAGGGAATTTCACAAAAGAAGAATGCAGGGTATTGCTGACTGGATTAGAGGCTAGCTTCTATGAACTTTGCCTGATCAACATGCTCCACCTTCCTTCTTTGGCAAAAATAGCCCTCTTTGCCTTTCAGGTACCTTCTCACACCATTCATAAGGTGCAGATAAGGCTTGTTACAAGCCTTACACCTCCTGGTTACAAGAGGTGATCAAAGAATGGCCAATAAAAATGTTCTTATTAAAATCTTTCCCAGGACTTCTGAAATTATCAGGAAAGAGGCACTTACTCCTCCTGAGTTTGCAAGTATAAAAACCATCATACCTAGAGCTACTGGTGGCTTTCTTTGCCAATGTAGGAGAAGCTCCTGCCTTAGAAAGGGTCCAACTGAGGGTATGATCACAGGAGTGGAAAGAGATTGAAGGGAAAGGAGGAAAAAA
>PVHX01035022.1:0-11909 GCA_004024805.1 Geosciurus inauris
GCCCCAAGGCCAGCTACTCGCCTGAGAGCAAGCAGGTGGTGTCCCTGTCCTACACCCTGGTGACCCCCATGCTGAACCCCCTCATCTACAGCCTCCGGAACAAGGAGGTGAAGGCTGCCCTGAGGCGCCTGTGTAGTCAGAGAAGAGCTACCCACTCTCCATGACCTGTCCCTGGTTCCACTGCCCACTACCCGCCTGGTTGCTGGTGACCCCTGCCCTAATGGTCTGTAGGGATGTCACTGTGCACCAGGGGGAACTCTGCCTTCTCTGGGGCTCCTCAGTGGCCCTGAACCCAGCCCTCCTTCCTGCGGGCTGCGAGCACCGAGCACCTGGGCTCTGGTCCTGCGGATGGAGCATGAGCTCACTGCTGTTTATGTCAAGTTAAAGAGTCAGCTGGGCATCATGGAAGTGCAGCCCTACAGGGACGGGGTATTTGCTCCCCACGGCCACCCCACGTCAGGACTTACTACAACGTTAGTGGCTTAAAACAGTATGCATTTATGCATTATCCCACAGTTGCGGAGCTCAGGGGTCTGACGGGCCTCACTGGGCTAAGATCAGGGCTGGCAGGGCTGGGCCCCTCTCCGGGGACCTGGGAAGCTCCCACAGGGCTCTTCTGAAGGTGCCCAAGTTGAGTCCTCACTGTCCCACCCTGACCTCTCCTGTCTCCCTCTGCCCTGCTGAAGACCTGTGTGACATCGGCCCACCCGGATAGCCCAGAACACCTCTCGGCACCACAGACCCTCAGCTTGGTCACACCTGCAAAGTCCCTTTTGCCATGAGGGGCCTAGTTGCAGGTCATGGGATAACGCCTTGGGGGAGTGTCCTTTTCCCTACAGCTCCAGTCCCGTGAGGCCCACCTTGGAACCAACCCCCCCGGGGGAATCTGAGCTGAGCAGCTGCCCTGCTGTGCCTGGGGCTGGTCCAGCGGTACTTGGGCTGTCCCCTTTGCAGGTGCCCATCCCGCACATCCCACGGTTATCCTTGAGGACTGTGGGAGGGAAAGCAGGGGAGCTGGGCCGGTCCAGCGCCACCCGGAGAACCGCCTGCTGGACCCGTCTGTGGGACTCTCATTTTCTTTGGTGGGGACTAACAACCTGACTTCTTTCCCAGTCTCCATGAACTTGGGATTAGGGACGAAGCTGCTGCTCCTTCTTGCCCCTGAGAACAGGACCATCTCAAAATCAGTGAACCATGAAGAGAGAAACCCGGCCCTGTGACCCATATCGAGCTCCTGTCCTAGCGAGAGGAGCCAAGGCACTTCTGTTTTGCTTAAGTGAATGCTGGTTGGGATTTTTCCAAGATGAAGAGGTGCCAGCTCACATGCGTGCTCTTCGCGAGTGTCCGCAGCCCTCACCTCTCCTAATCGCAGGAGGCGCTGTCGGTGCCTGTGTTGGCAGTCTCGCCTCCTTGGCACCGTTCACCTGCTGCCCTTGTGGTCTCGACAGAGCAGTGACTGGCCGCAGGCCGGGAGGCCCGGAGTTGTCCGCCGCTTCAGCTCCTTGCTGATTCCCTGCGGTGTTTCCACGCCCGTGTCCACCACCATCTTGAGCGAGAGCCATGTCCGCACCCACACGTCCTCCTCTCCTGCCTCGCAGGCCGTCCTTCGGCTCCGCGGGTCTCTGTCTCCACTGCAGCCCTTCCCACCTGCTCCTTCCCCTCCCCCGCCTTTGCTGGGTGTGTCCCACTCCTCAGATTCACACACAGAAGCCCCAGGCCCCAGAGCCTCAGATGGGACCCTGCTTGGAGGTAGGGCCTCTGAAGAGCGGGCTAAGTCAAACTGGGCCTTCAGGGTGCACCCTGACCCATGTGAGCACTGGACCCTGGTGCTGCGTCTGTGGACTCCACGTTGGATCGGAAACATCTGAAGGGAGGCCCCAGCAGGGACCAGGCGCACGCTTGCTTGTCTTGTCCCCAGCGCGGTGTGAGAGGTCGCCTGCACCTGCGTGAGACACCAGCCACCCACGACAAAATCACACAGGGGCGGACTCGAGGCCACGCCCCCCAAGGCTTGAGCTGCGCATCGGTGCCCTTGGGGTCCTGGACGGAGGACGGCCACCTGCGGGCCAAGGGAGAAGCTCAGGAATGACAGACACCGCCGGCCGACATCCGGAACTTCCAGGCCCAGACCCCGCGCCATGCCTGTCACCTACGCTACCCGCCACACACCCCTCACCTCCTGTTGCCCCTTGGCGTTCAAACACCCCTGGGCACCGTGGCAGTGACAGGGGCCCTGCCCAGCCTGCTGCCCTGGGCCAGCAGCCCTGGCACCATGTACCTTCTTGGGGGAGACGCTGCTCCACACTGGCTCAGCTGGGGTGACCCTCGGGCCAGTCATTGCGCTGGACCTTTGTCAGCGATTCCTGCGTCCATTCTTGGCACAGGACTCCTCCCTCCCTCCTCCCCGCACTCTGTCCTCCCTCCCTCCCTCCCTCCTCCCTCCACCCTGTGCACTCTGTCCCTCCTCCCTCTTCCCTGCCTCCTCCCTCCTTTCTTCCTTCCTCCTCCCTCCCTGCCCCTTCCTCTGCACTCTGTCCTGCCTCCCTCCCTCCCTGCTCTCTCTTCCCTCCCTCCCTCTTTTCCTCCTCTCTCCCTCCTCCCTCCTCCCTCCTCCCTATCATGCATAACATGCAGCAGGGTACTGTGCAACTGTTAGAATGGCCAGGAGGCCTTATGTGTGGATTTAGAAAGACAAACGGTGATAGAATTGAGTAAAGACACTATAACAGAGTGTGCGTAGTGTGACTCCGTTTGTGGAAAACGAAGGTGTAGACAGCTAGGTGTCTTTGTGGAGAAAGAACTCTGGGAAGGTGTGAGTCCTTTCCTACTTGACCCCTGGATGGCTGATGTGGAAGGGAGGGATACAGGCTGAGGGTCCCTTATCAGGAACTCTTGGGACCAGAGTGTTTTGGATTTTGGATTGTTCTGGATTCTGGAATATTAGATATCGCATACATATGCAATGGCTATCTTGGGGTGAGACTCAAGTCTAAACCAAAAATCAGCCATGTCTCATATACTCTGTACACGGAGCCTGAAGACAGTTGATACACTATTTTAAATACCTTTGTGCTTGACACAATTTCATGGTGTGGAGTTTTCCATCTCTAGCGTCTAGTTGGTGCTCAAAACTTTCTGGAATTTGTAGCATTTTCATATTTTGGATTTTCAGATCAGGTATGCTCAACCTGTATTTATTTACATAAGACTCAAATTTCACGTAAAAAACAAATATTTGTTTTGTAAATGAAACAAAACAGAACAAACTGTCTGGGTGAGTTGACAGCCCTCCCTCTGAGATGGCTACAAACAAGGGCATGGGGTCTCAGAAGGGTGGAAGCGAGTCTCAAAGGTGTTTGTATGCCTGTGTCGTAGCAGCAGAACTCACACTGGAGCTGAGGCGCAAGCCACCAAGTGTCCATCCAGGGGCGTGAGGGAGGGTGGAGAAAAGGGGCAACATGTGAACGCGTGCTGTTCAACCGCACTCCTGCTAAGACGGCCTGACATGTCACGCCACGCGGAACACAGTCACCGAGGACAGACGGGGTGGGAGCCAATCGCACGGGTGGCCAGGGAGTCCAATCCACAGAGACGAGGCAGGATGGTGGCTGCCAAGGCCCAGAGGGGGCAAGGGGCATGTTGGTGGGCAGAGTCTTGGCTTTGCAATAGGAGGAGACTCTGGGGGCGGTGGCAGAGCAGTCTGAGCATGTGTGGTGTCACCGACATCTGAGGACAATCGGATGCAAGCCTCACATTAGGTGGGTCTGCCACCTTGTCAAGAAACCCAGACAGGAGAGGGATGAGGCGAGAGAAAGGAGGTGAGCACAGCTCCTCCAGTAGCAGCCTCCAGGTGAGCGGCTCAGGAGAAGAGGCGGGCCCTCCAGCAGGTGGGGTGTTCTCGGAACATGCCAGTGGACAGTCGTGGCAAGAGGCAGGACAGCTGGCGTGGGCCAGGCGTGTGGGGCCTGAGGCCACAGGGAGGGGTGTAGCTCACGCAGCAGCTGGTGAGGACAGGGATCATCGTGCCCTCCTCCACACGCCCTGTGCCTGCGGGCAGGGGAGGCTCCTGCATGTCCCTGTCCCTGGGGACGTCTCCACAGGCCCCTGACCAGTGAGATTCCTCTGCTTCCCTCCCTGGCCCTGATCTGCGCCCACATCCACCTTGACTGCCGACCTTGGGAGCAGGAGCGACGTCCGCTCATTAGGATGTCCTCTGCACGCACAGCATGTTCTAGAACAGGCATCTGGTCGATGCCTGCTTCTCTGCAGGCCTGACGACGGGCTTCACACTGGGGGTACCCTGCCCTCTTCCCTCGGGTCCAACAAAGATTCAGGAAAAAAAAACAACTTTCCTGCCTGTTACTTAATTCCACAGAGACCAGGGCGGCCTCAGGGATCAGCCGCTGCGGTTTGAGCCCTTGCTCTACTTGCCGGCTGGCTGCAGGGACCAGGCCACTCCAGACAGTGCCCGCTCAGAACTGCGGGCATGGAGTGAGGAGGGTAGAGAGCACCCAGTGAGCACCCAGCTCGGCCCCAGGACAGCGGGGCACGGGAGGCGCCGGGACCCTACAAGCCCTGCTCGGGATGCAGGGCCTGAGGGGGCATCCAGCCGCGGCCACTGACCGGAGACCCGGGCTGGACAGAGGCCGCTGCCCCCGTCTGAGGGGCATGTCTTGCTGGAGTCCTTAGGGTAAGAGGCTGGGAGGCCGGGCAGCGGGAGGAGGGTCCCACCCAGAGAGAGGGGGCTGGGAGAACCTCCTGTGGCAGCTGTTTGCACTGGACCTGAGAGCTAGGACATGGGCGGAGGTCCCACCAGGAGAGGACGTACCTGGCAGGGGGGCGCCCACAGGGTCACTCAGCAGGGGGGAGGCCTGCCAGGCTTCCAGCTCCCCTGCAGACTCCTCCCCAGCCATGGCCAGGAAAAACCCCCGGTATGGTAGAGGAACTAAGGCTTCAGAACCGCGGGACTCGTCTCAAATTCCAAGTCCTCCCCTGCTGAATTCTACCAGACCAAGCATTTAGAACAACGCTCCTCAGGAGAATCGCGGTTCCTCCCTGTGCAGCATGAGCACCGAGTGTCCGGCCAGCCACAGGAGCACGGCAGGGTCCCTTGGGGAACCCAGAGTGTAGGTGAGGCTCTGGCCGAGCAGGTGGGGCTGCACAACCCGGGGCACCCGCCCAGGGCCAAGGACAAGGACAAGGGCTGGGGCCACACCCAGGCCCACCACGTCCACACCCAGGCCCCGGGACAGCCCATCATGTCCAACCCAGGCCCCGGGACAGCCCACCATGTCCACATCCAGGCCCCAGGACAGTCCACCATGTCCAACCCAGGCCCCGGGACAGCCCACCATGTCCACACCCAGGCCCCGGGACAGCCCACCATGTCCACACCCAGGCCCCGGGACAGCCCACCATGTCCACACCCAGGCCCCGGGACAGCCCACCACGTCCACACCCAGGCCCCGGGACAGCCCACCATGTCCAACCCAGGCCCTAGGCAGCTCTCGCAGGAGGACAGTCTCAGGTGCATGACTTGCTGTAGGACTTGACGTGCTCCAGGGCACAGGAGAGGGGAGCAGCTGGGTGTGTGTTGGGCGAGTTAACCTGGTGCTCCGCCCGGTGTTATCTGAAGTTAGGTTCAGAACCAGGGGAATCCACACCCAGAGAAGCAAGGCCACCCTGGACATGGCTCCCAGACGTGACTGTACCTGCAAACCCAGCCAGGCGGGGGGCAGCACCACAATGGGCAGAGGCCCTCGAGCAACACACACCTCTCTACCAGGCCTTGCTCCTCGCTGCTAAAGTGCCAGCCCCGGGAGGTCAGTGCCCAGGCCCCGGGAGGTCAGTGCCCAGGCCGCTGGGGCCCTACCTGTATGTCCACATCTTTGGTTCCCACCTGGACAAAGCTAGGACATCACACTGAGAGCCTTCGTATGCTACTCGTGTCCCCTCCTGGGGTGGGAGGATGATCCCATTGTCCACATGGGCAACATGTTTAAAAATCGAAGAAGGGAGGGAGAGAGGAAGAAGAAGCACGAATGAAACACAGTGCCCCCCACAGCTCCTTAGGGACGAGGAAGGATGCCGTGGCCCTGGCGTCCACCGGGCCTGCGGCTGGGTCTCTGTTCTGCCTCCTCCGGGGGCTTGGGAGGAGACTGGGTCTTTGGTCTGTGAGCTCAGCGACTCTTTCCCGCGGGGCTGGGATGGGGATGGGGCGTGAGCGGGAATGGTGACGAGCCCCCTGATGGGCACCCACAGAAGCCCGAGAATCTCAGGGCCTCAGCAGCCCCTGGGCAGTGATTTGGGTCTCTGAGGGAGGAAGCGGCGTGTCCAGGACACAGTGACGTGTCCGCTGTACTTCAAAGAACACCCACAGAAGGCGGAGGGCAGGGGCCGGGTGCGGCAGGCGCTGTGCTGTTGGCTGGGACCCAGTCCTCCCGTGCCCTGAGCTGGGCTTTGCACCAGCCGCCTGGGAGCCACAGACCAGCCTCCTGCGGTTCTGAGCAGCTGCGGGCTCACGCCCTGGATATTTCAGGAAAGATACACAAGAAATGAGTAAGAACAGTCACTTCTGCAAAGAGAATGAAAGTGGAAGGGAAATGATGTTTTGTGTATCCTTTAGCACCATTTGAGTTTTTTCCATTTTTACACAGGTAACTTAAAAATCTCTTAAATTAAGCCAGTTAAAATATAAACAAGGAGGGGCTGGGCTGGGGCTCAGTGGTAGAGGCTTGCCTGGCACGCGTGAGGCACTGGGTTCCATCCTCAGCTCCACATAAAAATAAATCAATCAATAAATAAAGATATTGTGTCCACCTACAGCTAAAAAATAAATATTTAAAAAATATAAACAAGGAAATATAATTTTCTTTCAAGATGATTTTGAGGCTTGAATGATCAGATTGTGAGGTTCCTGGTGCCTCAGTTAACCACACTGGGCTAGGCCTACCTGTCCCGGCTCTATCAGCCAGGGCCGTGGTGGCCAGGATAAGCTTCACTTTGGTAGCTTTGGGTGGCACGGCTGTGCTATTAGCCAGAGTCCAGGGTCTTCCTCGCTTTGCTGGGGATGGTCTTCCTCTCCATCTCCGCCAGTGTCCATCAAGCCCTGAGTGTGAACGCCACTTCTCGCTCTGTTGGTGGGAAGGGGGAGGCTCCTAGGTCTGCTCCTCCACAGAGCTCTCGGTGGTGCTGAGGTTGTGGTCCAGCGAGGTCCAGGACCTACATGAAACATGCCTCCGTTCTTCCAAAGCCTGTGCCGCCCCGTCCACAGAAGCACACACTCACTGACACCGCACTGGCTAGGAAGCCAGCTAGATCTGAAAGTCCCAATGTCTTCCTTTAAAACTGTAGCACAGGAACCTGGGCCTTTGAGGAGAAGACGCCGCTTTGCAGGGTATTGAGAAATAGTTGACACATTTGTTCAAATGTCTCTGTGCCAGAAATTAGGCTTATGCTGCAAATGCCATCACCATCTTAAGACTCTCTGGAGGGGAGGCAGAGCTTTTCTAGAAACGTGACATCGCCGATTCTCTCCCCTCAGAAGTGGTAAGTTTCCCCACTAGCTGCCATGGAGCCAGTAGATGAATCAAACTCTGAATAAGGGAGATGAGAATTATTCTCTACTCCAAGAGGTCCAGGGGAACCTCAGAAGTCCCCTGTAGAGTGTTTAAGGCCACCTAAACTGTTATCAAAAGTAATAACTCATTTGTATAAAATTTTCCTCCCTCCCTCCCTTCCTTGTACTGGGGATTTGGCCCGGGATACTGTATCATGAACCACATCCCAAGCCCTTTTTATTTTTTGTTTTGGCACAGGATCTCACTAAGTTGCTGAGGCTGGACTGAAACTTGTGATCCTCCTGCCTCAGCCTCCTGAGTAGCTGGAGTTACAGGCGTGCACCACCATGCCTGGTTTCCCTTTTGTTCTTAAGTAACCTCCGCAAGAGCTCAGGGAAGCCAATATCATTCATCCCATTTTATGGAGGTAAAACAGGTTTGCGTACAACCAGCCACACCAGGAGTTGTCACAGCAGACAAGGCCCGGAAGCTACTGTTCCTCGATCACACTGTGTGGGGCCCCTTAGGTTGCAACCCCCAGGGAGGGGCCGCCCTGGTCGAGCCCCCGTGCTGCCAGCCCACCCTGAACCTCTCCTGTGGCCCCTCCTGGGGAGCTGGCCTGTCCCTGATGGGCCATCATGCAACAGGTGTTCACCCCGGTACCTCAGGCCAGAGGCTCCTGGGCTGGGTTGGAGGACAGGGTGTGAGCAGGACGGTCCTCACCCTCGGGAGGCTGAAGCCCGAGCGGAGAGAGGACAGGTACGGAACAAACATGGAGTGCTTGAAAGGGATTGTGCTTTGAAAGGACACGGTGGGTCCAGAGAGGGAGGGCAGGGCAGGGTTTTCCGGAAAGGCTCATCTGGGCATACAGCATGGACATGGACGCCAAGATCAGCAATTCCCAGAAATGGGAAAAGCGGGTGGGGGAGAAGAGCATCCCCGACAGAAGAAACTTCTCATGGGGATTCTTTAATGCTGGAGGGATTCGGGGACATTGAGGACATGGAAGGGGCCCATGGCATGTCAGTGGGTGGGGGACGACGAAGCACCGTCCGAGCTGGGCCTGCGCAGGCGGCTGGGAATCTGCACGGAGGCGAGGAGGGTCCTGGGGGGCCGCTTTATCCCTAGGCAATGGGCCCCACCGAGGTCTTCCGCAGAGAGCGTCACCCCACGTGGCCTCTCCTTGGAAGGCCCCACGGGAAGACACATGGAGAAAGACGACAGGGGGCCACTGTGGACACTCACAGGCCCGGTCAGAACTGTTTACCCAGCGAGGCGAGGGCAGCTCTCCAGGGCGAGGCCATGTGCAGAGAGCCTTTGCAGAATGTGCCACTGATGTGTCCTGTTCTTAGATGGAGCTGTCCCTGGAGCCAGCCAACGTGACCAGGGTCCAGCAGTTCCTCTTGCTGGGCTTGTCCACCAGGCTGGGCGTCAGGGACGTCCTGTTTGCCGTCTTCCTCACCCTCTACCTGCTGACCCTCCTGGAGAACACGCTCATCATCTACCTCATCCGCAGCCACAGCGAGCTGCGCAAGCCCATGTACTTCTTCCTGGGCAACCTCAGCTGCCTGGAGATGTGCTACGTGTCCATCACCATGCCCAGCCTGCTGGCGGGGCTGTGGATTGGGCCCTATCATGTTTCCTTTGTGGCCTGCATGACCCAGCTCTTCTTCTTCATAGTCCTCATCTGCACGGAGTGCACGCTCCTGGCCTCCATGGCCTACGACCGCTACGTGGCCATCTGCCGCCCGCTGCACTACCCGCTGCTCATGCGGCCCCAGGTCTGCAGGGGCTTGGCTCTGACCTCGTGGCTGGGGGGGCTGCTGGTCTCAGTGGCCAAGACCTCGTGCATCGCCAGCCTGTCCTACTGCGGCCCCAACGTGCTCAACCAGTTTTTCTGCGACGTCTCCCCTCTGCTCAACCTGTCCTGCACCCACGTGGCCCTCACCGAGCTGGTGGACTTCATCTCCGCCATCGTCATCCTCTGGGGTTCCCTTCTTGTGGCGATGGCCTCCTACGTGGCCATTGGCAGGGCGGTGCTGCGCATGCCCTCAGCTGCTGCCCGCCGCAGGGCCTTCTCCACCTGCGCCTCGCACCTGGTGGTGGTGGGCGTCTTCTACTCGGCCACCATCTTCATCTACGCCCGCCCCAGCCGCTTAGAAGCCATGGACCTCAACAAAGAGCTGTCGGTCATCTACACGGTGGCCACGCCCCTGTGCAACCCGGTCATCTACTGCCTGCGCAACAGGGAGGTCCAGGCAGCTTTCCGCAGGAGCCTGCACTGGTCCTGAGGTCGAGTGGCCATGGCTGGGAGACCAGGGATTGCCCAGACCCTACTTTTCACCGGGATTGACACACACCACAGCCCCCTTCAGACACATGCGCTCCCACAGTTGCGTGGCCAGCGTCCTCACGGTCTAACCATTGCCCTCAGAAGGAACCGGGCAGAACCGGAAGTCGCTCTCAGGAGCTGCCTCCAGCTGCAGCCCTAAGAGCCCACTGTCCCCTTTCTACCTCTGTAGAGTCACCCACCGGGCTCTCATGGACGTGGAACCAGACATGGTGTGGCTTCTGGTGACTGGCATCTTCCCCAGCGTGACATTTGAGGTTCGTGCGAATCGTGGGGTGCTGGGTGCTCATCCCTCGGGGCTGAGGGCTGCTCCGTCCGTGGGGCACCATGCTTGGACTTCCATCGGCTACCGACAGACGCTGGCTGGCCCCCCTGGCTGCTGTGAACTGACACAGCCCGGACACTCGCATGTGTGTCCAAGGGGACTCGTTTCAGGTCCTCTGGGTCAGGCCGAGCGAGGTGTGCGTGTGCTGGCTCCTGTGTTGACTACAGCTGGCTTTCTAGGGAATGCAGACCCTTCTCCAAATGGACGGTGCCATGCTTCGACGCGAGGGCAGTGGGGTGCCACACCCAGGAGACTCAGCGCTGGAGCCATGAGCCAGACTCTGGCCAGCCCTGTTGTCACCCGTCCTCTGGTCCCACCCGGTGCTGAGGGGGCTTTGGGAAGGTGCGGGCGCGCTCCATGCACTGCCCCTGCTGACACCAACGCCTAGAACCTTCTTGGCCACTACTAGCATCTCTTATCCACTTTACATGGTGTCCACACCTTGACCCAGGTCTCCACTTTTGCACATATTAAAAAAAAATCAAAGCATCATCCATAAAAATAAATGTTGGGGCTGGGGCTGGGGCTCAGGGGCAGAGCACTTGCCTGGCATGTGTGAGGCACGGGGTTCGATCCTCAGCACCACATAGAAATAAAAAAAGAATAAAATAAAGATCCATCAACAACTAAAAAAAATACTTAAAAAAAAGTTGGAGGCTGTTCAGTGCAGCATTGTTTTGGGTCTGTATTCCCAGAAGGACTGCGGATATTCACCAATAATAAGAAACAATGAACCAACTATGGCACTTCCATACCATGAAATATGAAGCTACTAAAAACACATTGGTTGTATCTCTACATAGGACTGCACTTATAAATTAAGATGAGACTTTTAGAATGTAATGTCAAATATAATGCTAAATCTTGGAATTAGAAATGTTCAAATAAAAACTCTATAAGTCTACATATATGTGCATAGGGTTTTTGAAGGTGCAAAACTTAATTCAGGGAGAGGGAGGATTTTTCTTGTCAGTTCAGTAACTAAAGTTATTAACCAAAATTGGTGTAATGTTTTAGATGGCACTTTGGCAACATGTGACTGTGCACCGTGACTTAGCACACAACTGTAAGAAGGTTTCGCAAAGAGCAGTAAGGAGGTCATGCAGAGTGATTTTATAAATAAATGGATCGCTGCCGTAAAAGATGTATTGTGCTGTGGAAAAGTCGGTTTTAATAGCTGAACAATTATGCTTTCATCTGTAAATGTGTGTATGTGACATTTTATTCATATGAAACATTTCAAAGGTGATCGTCACGTGTGGAGGACCTCGGCAGGCCTGGCTTTGCTTGTGCCTTTGCTGGCCATTGACAGTGCCCATGACCACATACTGCTTTTGGGATAAACTTTACTCTGAAATATGAAAAATGACTTTTGGCAGAGACTGGGCAGGGAAGGCCTCAGGAGTGTGCCTGCCTTGGCCATGCCACCCCAGCCTTCCTGGCACGCCAGCTCCTCATCTGCAGTGATTCCTGGCTGTCCACACAGCCACTGCTTCTAGAGAACTTTCTGGACTGCAGACCCACACAAAGCCCTTGACACAGACCATCACATGTCACTAGGGAGGGACGGAGGCAGAGACGCTGGGCACCGCAGCACCTGCTCCCCTGGTGAGTCTTAGCAAAAGGCCCCCAAGTCTCAGCCAGGACCCCAGCCACTCAGAGCTGCTCCCAGGCC
>PVHX01035023.1:0-11845 GCA_004024805.1 Geosciurus inauris
TCCCACCCTTGGCTTCCTGGTATTGGGGGCTATCAGCACTTTTCGTCCTGCCTTCTGTTTCCCAGTATTGGTCCCTTCTTAGATTTCCTGAGCTAGGCCTGGCTACCTATTAGGGGAGGGGGAAGGGGTCTTTCTGAGGTCAGTCAGTTTCCTGAGCAAGTCCTGGCCATCTATTAGGGGAGGGGGAAGGGGTCTTTCAAGAACCATCCGGGCATTTGGCTGAACTCTAAAACTCAGAATTGTGCTTCAGTCATCTCTTTCTTGCACTTCTCAAACCCAACCCATTACCATTTTCTGGTGAAATAATGTACAACATGTTGAATATTTCAAGTTCTATCCGTCCCTCCTGCAGCTGCTATAGTCCAAGATACTTTTATCACTTGCCTGTGTAATGGAAAAGACCCCAGCTTCTGTTTATTCCACCCTATGAGCTATTCTTCACAATTTGTTCATTTAAAAATTAAACCATATCATATTAATTTTTTGATTAAAATTTAGTAATAGTTCTTCCAACCACAGCTAGCATAAATCAAAGTTCCTTTGTCATGTCAGAAACAGACCTGCTCTTCAATATCATGGTTACCTTTTCTGACCTTTACTTTTCCTCTTGACTCACAGTATTCAGGTCACAACAGCTTTTCTGTTCTCTGAACATGTCAAACCATTCCCCTCTCAGAGCCTTGTGGTTGACAGACCTTGTCTGAAATATTCTCGAGATCTTCTCAGGTCTTACCACCATCTCAGTCTCAGTTCAAATATTAGGCCCTCTCAGTGGCTGATCTTCTCTGCCCTGAACAACGTATTTAAAGAAACAGAAACCTGTCCCAACCACTCTCTGGTAATCCTCTTGTTTTATTACCTCCTTAGAGTTACCACTACATTTATTATTTATCTCTTTCTCTGATCAAAACTAAACAAACTACAAACACACATACATACACAGAGATCAGCAAGGATCTTATTAGAATGTAGATTCTGACATTTTGTATTTCTAGTCAGTTCTAAAGTGAGTTTATTGTTCTAAGTATTTTATCTCTCCCCTTTGCTTCTCTCTTAAATTATAATTTCTCAGTCATGGTTTTGTTAGTGAGTATAAATAACTAGGTGGGTTAATATTGACCTGTAGGCTCATTTAGCCTAATCAGATAGACCCTATAGACAGCCCCCAGGGATGACTTCTAGAAGTTCTCTCAAAATTGTATTCTAAGGGACTGATATTGATAAGATCAAGATGGTATCTGTGGAAAGTATGCAGTACTACTGTGGAGGCTAGCTGCAAGAGTTAGACTATTTTTTATGTTTTGCAAAACAGAACAGTCAACTACAACTTCCAGTAACACTGCTATGCTTAATACCTGGTAATGGATTGCTCATTCCTTCTTTTCTATTCATTAGATTCTTTTCCAAATTAGTAACTGGAAAGCTATATCAAAATCATATTCAGACTTAGAGTTTCAAGGGAGTCATAAATCCAGTTTTACTTTTGTAAGTTCACAAATGAAGAGAAGGTTAAAATGAATGAGTTAAGCTGATATATTTGTCCCAGAAAGTCTCAAAACAGTGATATTTGTGACTTGGCACCTAATTTTCATTGAAATAGCTCTTTTAATTTTCATTTATAATTCCATGTGACTCAAAAAAGAATTTAAATGGATATGAGGAGAAAAATAATAATCAAGTATAAAACTTGATGCTCCGAGTGCCTGCCTTCCCATCAACAATCTAAAGACTTGATATTTCAAGATTATAGTGAATTATACTGTATGAAGGTTCCCATTCTCCATGTGAATAGCCATATAGCTGCCCAAATCCCAGATTTTATCAATTCAAATTTAAATGCCAATGTTGGCAGTAAGGTACACTTCATAGTCTGAGGGAACAGTCATCACAAAAGTGTTCTCACTAAAGATAGCATGGGCAAGTTCAGAGGTTCCTGAAAGCACCTATATTGCAGATAACCTGGCAACAAATTCGAGGGTTATTCCCACAGCTACTCTGAAATTCAGTAATTCACTGTAACAACTCAAAGAACTCAAAAGTCTATCTATACTTACAGCAAGAATTTATTACAGCAAGGGGATGCAGATTCAAACCATATTCAAAGGAAGAGGGCAAAATCTTAGAGGTAAAAATGAGAAGCTTCAGTGTCTTTAGGAATGCATTATCTTCCTATTATCTGTGTAACAAAATGCATGAGATAATGTCAATCGAGAGACCTTGCCTGAACTTTTATTTCTTTAGTTAATATTGGGGTTTATTACATTAAACACAGTTGATTGAATCACTGACCAAGTGGTTAACCAAAACCCAACTCATCAATCACAGGAATTTTCTTCCTGGTACAACCAGTACCAATATTTAGACAACACATTAGCTTCAACTATCAAGTGTGACAAACTTTGATTTATAAGATAAATATGTTCTGGAGAAAATATAGCATGATAATTATAGTTAATGATAATGTATACTTGAAACTGTTGAGGAAAGGAGTTTTAAGCTATTCTCCCTAATCATACACATACATGTGCAAAATGGTAGCCATGTGAGGTAATAGATGTCCTAATTTAATTGTAATAGACATTCTGTAATGTGTGTATATGTACACACATTTTCATGTGTATAAGAAAACATCACTTTTTATACCATATATACATAATTCTATTTGTTCATCATACCTAATAAAACTGGATTATGAATTAATGATCAGGTGTAACAAGCAAAGGTTCTTTGTGTAACTGATCTCAATCAGGCTATTGAAACTTCTCCTACATTCATCAGTGTATTTCCTTATAAAATGCAGTTTTAGTAAAGAACTCTGCTAAGTCAGTGTAGCAAGAGCCACCCCCTCCACATCTTATCATACTTGGTATCACTTAGGTGACACCTGATTATGCTTATATCTAGCATAAAGCTTGTTAGGCTACTTTAGCCAAAATCTCTTTTACTCTTAATGTTTCCTCTTAGTATTTTTTCATCTACCAACTTCTACCACACACCTCATTCATCAATTCCCACTTGCCCATGCTGTGCTCAGAGTTTAGACTAATACCTCATGACCACTAAAAATGTCCATTGCTGTCTTTGGTCTCCATAACTAGTACCAAGGTCCTGAAAAGAGTCATCTTTACAATATTTTAAAAATATTATGGAATAACTTTTCCTTTATATCATCCAGGAGCTGACCATGAATGACACAAATATTTCTATAACCTGAGAAATTCCAAGATTTAGAAATTATCTTCTACTAACTGAGATAAAGGACAGATCTCTCTTTCAATTCTTTTCTACACAAATATCTCCACTGTGAATTCCTTCTGACTGACTTTTCTATAATTGAGGAAATAATTTCCCATGCCCTTCTCTATGCTACTAAAGCATATTATTATTTTATTTTTGTAGATAAATTCAAAAGCAAGCAACAGTTTAATAGTGTCTGGCTCACATCTTTGTTGCCCCTATCAAACCAAGAGTTCCTAGAAAGAGCAAGCCAGATCATTTTGGCTTTCTCAAAAATTAAAATCTTAACATGAACATCAAGAAATGCACATATTTTTCTCTAGTACTCTCTCTCTCTTCCTGCCCTACTCCCTACCCCCGCCTTCTCAGTATATGTGTGTGAATGTGGCACACATATTATTTATAAAAGAAAGAACGTAGCTTGATTCAAGTAATTCTTATAAATTACATCTTATATAAAAGAAGAATAGTATGTTCTTTGACCCCTAGCCATGTAAAAAATTCAAAGAAATAATTATTTGGTGGTTTTAAATTGATATTTCCCTCTTTCCAGAAGATACTGAACAAATGAGATATAGGTAAAGAAAATGGAAGAGGAAGTAGATGCTTCTGGATGCTCAGTGATACATATATGACCAGTTTACTATGACGGAGACCTCAAAGTTTCTAAAATTGATGTAAAGTTCCTCATCAATGCATCATAAGGAGTTCCTTCATTTCATAGAAAAACTTGACTGAATAATTGATTTATTATCTGAATTTTTATCTAAAATTTGAGTGAGCCCTTCTATAATTGCCTTTAATATGGTCATAAAAGGAAGGTAAAAGCTTTCTTTCAAGAAGACAACCAAAAGTACTAATGCAGTAAATAGAACATTTGATGCCTCTATTAAAGCTCCTTGCTTAAATGGAAATTGACTATATAACTGTGTTTTCACAGTCTGAGTGTTTTAACATTTGAGTAGTAACATGGATAATAAGATTCTGCATATTGAGGTTTTATGGAAATAGAACACTTTCAGTTCAAACACTTAAATTTCTATAAATGGGAATTTAATTACAATAAGATTATGCCAACAACTTTCATAGTTTTTGTGACTATAGCAAAAAACAATTTCCACCTAATGTTATAAGAAAATGTAAATCTAAGCACAGATATCCAAAGGCAAACTAAGATAGTCTGATGCCTTAATCTTTATAGAAAAATTAGAAGCTACTATACATTTAAAATTAGAATTCACTTACTATGATACATTTTAAATAGCTTCACACATTTTTAGCTTTCAGTTTCATATTTTCTAAATACAAATGCTGAAAGTAAAATGTCTAAGAGCCAATCTATGAACTGAATTGTTTCTTCCCCAAATTTATATGTTGTAGCTCTACCTCTCAATATGATATATTTGAAGATACAGGCATACCTCCTTTTATTGTGCTTCATTTTATTGCATTTTTCAGATGCAGAACTTTTTACAAATTAAAAGTATTTGGAAATTCTGCATCAAATAAGCCTATAGGCACCATTTTTCAACAGCATGTTTCTCTATGCTGCACTTTGGTTGATGTGTGATAAATAATCTTTGAATTTACTACCGTGATTTTTTTTGATGTGCCACAAACCAAAAGACTGCAGATTTAATTCATAAATGTGTGTGTTCTGAATGACCTCTCTTTTTAATTCCTCCTTGGTCTCCTTATTCCCTTAAGAAACGAAAATATTGAAATTACGTCAATTAATAACCATACAATGTCCTTTACTACTAGTAAGTCAGTGTAGCAAGAACACTTGATATCTGATCACCCTTGGCATCTCTTAGGGGATACTTAATTACCCTGGCTTGTCTCTTCAATGAAGCCTGTTAGGCTACTTTAGCCAAAATCTGTTTTACTCTTAATGTTTCCTCTTAGTAATTTTTCATCTACCAACTTCTACTGTACTCCTAATTCATAAATTCCTGCTTGCCCATGCTGTGTTTGAATTTACTGTTGCAAATGTTTTGATGTTCCACAAACCAAAACACTGCGCTCAAGTGAGAGTCACATACACTTTAAGTAAAAAGCTAGAAATGAGTAACCTTACTTAGGAAGGTATGTTGAAAGCCTAGATAGACTCAAAGCTAGGCATCCTGCATCAATCAATTAGTCAAATTGTGAATACAAAGGAGAGGTTTGTGAATTTCTTTAAAGTGCTATTCCAGAGAACACACACAATGCAAGAGCAAAATTACCTTATTCCCCATATGGAGAAAGTTTTGGTGATCTGGATAAGAGATGAAAGCAGCCACAGTGTTTCCTTAAAATAAACCCTAATCCATAGCAGGAACCTAATTGTGTGTGTTCTGAATGACCTCTTCAATTCTATGAAGGACAATAGAGAGAAGGAAGCTGAAGAAGAGGAGTTTGAAGCTAGTAGATGTTGGTTCATGAGGTCAGGTCTTCTCCATAGCATAAAAGTGCAAGGTGAATCAGAAAGTGCCGATGTAGAAACTTCAGCAATTTATCTACAAGATTTAACTAAGATCATTAACACGTGTCTATACCAGTTTTTCAGTGTTCACAAAACAACCCTGTACTGGAAGAATATGCTATATTGGACTTTTATAGCAAGTGAGAAGTTAATGCTGCAATTTAAAAAAGCTTTCAAAGACAAATTTATGATAATCTGTTTTTTGTCACTTTGACCAAAACCTGACAAGACTAACTCAGAGAAGAAAAAATTTATTTTGTGCTTGTAGTTTCAGAGTTCAGTTCATGGTCAGCAGACTCTCTAACTCTGGACCTGAGGCAATGCAGAGTGTCATGGCTTGATGGGGGAGAGCTGCTCCAGTCAGGGAAGCCAATAAGCAGAGAGACCAAGGGAAAGGTGGTGCAGGGAAGATGAATCCTCAGTGATCCACTTCCTCCAGCCACACTCCACCTGCCTTAGGTTACCAAGTAGTCCGTTCAAACTAGTATGCACTGACTAGGTTATACTTCTCATTATGTAATCATTTAATCTGTAAATATTCCTGGGTTAACATGGAGGCTTTGGGGGACACCTGACATCCAAATCATAACACACTGACTCTCTTGTTATTAAGGATTAATGCAGCTTGTGATTTCAACTTGAAACCAATTTTCACGTAGGATTGCAAAACTCTCAAGACCTTTAAAATTATACTAAATCTACACTGCTTGCACATTATAAATGGAACAATGAAGCCTGGATGCCAGCACATATGTTTACAACATAGATTACTGAATATATTAAGGTCACTGTTGAAACCTATTGCTCAGGAAAAAAATCCTTTTCAAAATATTACTGTTTATTGACAATGTCACCTAGAAGCTCTAATGGAGATGTTCAATAAGTTTAATGCTGTTTTCATGCCTGCTAATACAATATCTATACTGTAGCTAATGAATCAGAAGTTATTTGTATTTAATTCCAATCCTATTATTTAACAAATATGTTTAATAAAGCTATAGTTGCCAAGACAATGATTCCTATGGTGATCTGAGCAGAGTAAACTGAAAACTTTCTGGGAAGAATTTACCATTCTAGATACAATTAAGAGCATCCATAATTCTTTGGAAGAAGTCAAAATGTCAATATTAACTAGAGTTTGGAAATAGTTTATTCTAACCATATGAGCCATTTGATGTAGTTCAAGACTGCACTGGAGGAAGTAACTGCAAGTGTGATAAAAACAGCAAAGGAACTAGAATTCGTAATGGAAACTAAAGATGTTACTGTATGTCCTGACAAAACTTCAACAGATGAGGAGTTGCTTCCTATGGATGTGCAAAGAAAGTGGTTTCTTGAGGTGGAATCTCTTCCTGGTGAACATGTTTGGTATTTTATTTAAATGTCATCATTTAAATAAAGATTCAGAATTTTACATAAATTTAGCTGATAAAGTAGGTACAGGATTTGAGAAGATTGATTCCAATTTTCAAAGAAATTTTACTATTGGCTAAAATAATGTCAAAGAGCACTGCATGCTACTGAGAAATCTTTTGTGGAAAGGTGAGTTAATCAATGTAGCAAATTTCTTTTTTGCATTATGCTAAAAATTTTCCATAGTCACGCCAGCATTTAATGCCCACCACTTTGATTAGTCAGGTACAATGCTTCACTAGCAAACATATTATGATAGAGTGAAAGCATGCAGTATTCTTAATACATCTTAATATTCTTAGGTAAAGTATTTTAACTAAGGAATGTATTTTTTAGACCTAATGTTATTGCATACATAATGGGCTACAGTGCAAACTTGATTTTTAGATGAATTGACAAAAATTTCATGTGATTCACATGTTCACAACATTTGCTTTATTGTGATAATATCTAATCTTGCAGTTTCTCCACATTATACCTGTACAGAGTTTAGAAAATAATTATGTTTGGAAGGAGGCATAAGTGTTGGGTGATAAACTTATAGGATTGGGGCCTCAAAATCAAAGGAAAAGATCTTTCTCCTTCTTTATCTATGTATATGCACCAAGGAAAGGACATAGGAAGGAAAGAAGGTAGCCATGTACAAGAGAGCAAGACAACTTCATTGGGAACTTATCAGTAAGTATCAAGTATTTTTCAGGTTCCAGAATGGGAAGATACATAACTACCATTATCTGAACCTTAGTACACAGAATTTTATTACAGCATCACAAGCTAAGATAGTCAAAAAAATATTTTAAAGTATATGTAACACAAAATAGTATTAACATTTAACATAAATGTTATTTGCCTTCTCATTTAAAAGGGAAGCAAACATATTTTAAAATGAGGATTACAATATTAAACATGTTAATTATCTTTCATTCATTTGTTCATTGGGTTTTATTTCATTTGGGTTTATGAGAATTAGTCAAAAATTAGAGTATAATGTTAATCTTTGACTTGCACTACCTGAAAAGCCCTTAAGAAAATTGAAACATATTTGATAACTGAAATATGCCCTTTCATTTGCCAGATGTATGCCTTAAGAAAAAGCAGAGAACAGTAGATGTGGCTTAGTGACAGGGTACTTGACTAGCATGACTAACAACCCCCAGGTTGGAACTCTGTCACTACAAAAACAAACAAACATGGTACCAAAATAAACATGTGGACCAGTGATACAGAATAGAAGACACAGGGACAAACCCAAATAAATACAGTTATCCCATAGTAGAAAAAGGTGTCAAAAACATACATTGGAGAAAAGATAGCCTTTTCAACAAATGGTGCTAGGAAAACTGGAAATCCATATGCAGCAAAATGAAATTAAAGCCCTACCTCTCACCATGCACAAAACTCAACTCAAAGTGGGTCAAGGACCTAGGAATCAGACCAGAGACCCTGTGCCTAATAGAGGAAAAAGTAGGCCCAAACCTTCATCACGTCGCATTAGGCCCCGACATTCTTAACAAGACTTCTAAAGCGCAAGACATAAAATTAAGAATTAATTAATGGGATGAATTCAAACTAAACAGGTTCTTCTCAGCAAAAGAAACAATGAAGTGAAGAGAGAGTCTACATTTTGGGAGCAAATTTTTGTCACACGCACAATAGATAAAGCACTAATATCCAGGATATATAAAGAACTCAAAAAAATTAACATAAAAAACAAACAACCCAATCAATAAATGGGCTAAGGAACTGAGAAGAAACTTCTAAGAAAACGATATACAATCAACAAATATATGAAAAAATGTTCAACATCTCTAGCAATTAGAGAAATGCAAATCAAAACTATTCTAAGATTTTATCTTCTGCCAGTCAGAATGGCAGCTATCAAGAATACAAACAATAAATGTTGGCAAGGATGTGGGGGAAAAGGCATGCTCATACATTGCTGCGGGGACTATAAATTGGTGCAACCAACCTGGAAAGCAATATGGAGATTCCTTAGAAAACTTGGAATGGAACCACCATTTGACCCAGCTATCCCACTTCTCGATCTATACCCAAAGGACTTAAAAATAGCATACTACAGTGATGCAGCCACTTCAAGGTTTAGAGCAGCTCAATTCACAATAGCTAAACTATGGAACCAAACTAGATGCCCTTCAATAGATGAATGGATAAAGAATCTGTGGCATATATACACAATGGAATATTACTCTTCATTAAAAGAGAATAGAATTATAGCTTTTGCAAGTAAATAAATGGAGTTGGAGAATAAGCCAAGCGAAGTAAACCAATCCCAAAAATCCAAAGGCTGAACGTTCTGTCTGATAAGTGGATGCTGATCCATAATGGGGAAGGGGGCATGGGAAAAAATGGAGAAACATTGGTCAAAGTGAAGGGAAGGGAAGGAAGGGGTCATGGGGGTAGGAAAGATGGTGGAATGAGACTGACATCATTACCTAGGTACATGTATGATTGCACATATGGTGCAATGCTAAATTATGTACAAGAGAAATGAAATGAAAAGTTGTGCTCAATTTGTGTACAATGAATCAAAATGCATTCTGCTATCATGTATACCTAATTAGAATACATACATTTTAAAAAAAAAGTTTCAGACAAACATGAAAAGATGACTCTAGAGGGGAATGTATTATCTCATTTCATTTTTATACATTGTCTTGCAAAGGTAGTATGTGGTAGTTCAATATAGAGTTGGGATTGTTTCTATTTATTACATGTGTGACCTAAGGGTGAATTACTCAAACTTTGTCTACCTCAGATATCTCAGCTTTTAAAAGAAGCTGATAGGGGCGGTTCCAAGATGGCGGCCTAGACAGTCCACTCTGCGCTAGGCTCTCAGGGACCAAGGCTGGAAGTGGTGGAGGCGCCGTTTTCCAGCCAGCTTCCTGGCATCATTCTGCGGCTCAACATCCCACGCAGGAATTTCGCTCATGTGTGTGAGCACAGGATCACCGGGAGGCAGCGGTAGCCGGGAGGCGTGGCTTCGGCACCGGCCGGAGAAACGTGGTTGCAGCCCGGGCCTCGGCCCAGGGCTCCTGCTATCTGAGACTGAGACTGGAAGTAGCGGGGTGCCAGCTTCCAACCAGTTTTTTGGCAGCTCTCTGCACCTTGCCGCCCCACGCAAGAGTCTCGCTCGCGTGTGTGAGCGCAGGGCCACCGGGAGGCAGTGGTAGCCGGGAGGCGTGACTTCGGCGCCGGCCGGAGAAACGCAGTTGCAGCCCGGGCCGCAGCCCAGGGCTACGGCTCTCCGAGACTGAGACTGGAACTAGCAGGTGCCATTCTCCAACCAGTTTCTTGACGGCTCTCTGCGGCTTGCCACCCCACGCAGGAGACTCGCTCGCGTGTGTGAGCACAGGGCCACCGGGAGACAGCAGTGGCCGGGAGGCGTGACTTCGGCGCCGGCCAGAGAAACGTGGTTGCAGCCCGGGCCTCAGCCCAGGGCTGAGGCTCTCCGAGACTGAGACTGGAAGTGGCGAGGTACCATTCTCCAACCAGTTTCTTGGCAGCTCTCTGTGGCTTGCCGCCCCACGCAGGATTCTCACGTGTGTGGGAGGGCAGGGCCACCGGGAGACAGCAGTAGCCAGGAGGAGTGACTTCAGCGCCGACCAGTGGAGTACAGTTGTGGTGGGGGATCCGGCCCAGGGCTTCAGCCCGGAGTTTGTCCCGGGCGTGCCGGGCCTGCTTCCGCACAGGGTGCCTGGTCCCAGTGCCCACCCAACTGCGAGAGACCTCTAGTGGTTGCTTCTGTGGACTGACTGTCTCCTGAGCAGAACCCTATCTATTGTTCTTTATGGACCACCTTCTAACACAGCGGAACTTCCTACACACCAGGGCGCACAGGTGAACACCTGGGAGCAAACCTTGGCCACGGTGGAACAGCGAATCCACCAGCAGCCCAGAGTTTCACCTTGGCCTGGGACCAGTACCAAGGATACCAGCCGGGAAAGTCCAGCAAACAATGGACAATGCCACCTACTGGAGGAGAAGTAATGAAATCCTGCAGGGAAACTATAACCGTATAGGAGTTAAAACTGTAACACCTTGGATCAGCAGAGCTAGAAGGAAAGACACACAAACATCATGAGAAAACAAGGTAAGAAAGTGACTCAAACAAACCAAGATACTACACTACAGCAGGAGGAATGACAGAATAGAAATTCAGGACGTACATAATTAAAATGGTCGGTGACTTAAAGAATGATATAAGAGAGCAAACCCAGTCAGCAATAGATCACTTTGATAAAGAGATACACAGGCAAATACTGGAAGTAAAAAATCACTTCAATAAGGAGATAGAGATTCTGAAAAGGAACCAAACAGAAATCCTTGAAATGAAAGAAAAAATAAACCAAATCAAAAACTCAATGGAAAGCATCACCAGCAGATTAGACCACTTGGAAGACAGAACATCAGATACTGAAGACAAAATATTTAACCTGGAGAATAGAGTTGACCACACACTGAAGATGGTAAGAAGCCATGAACAGAACATCCAAGAGCTTTGGGACAATATTAAAAGACCAAACTTGAGAATTATTGGGATAGAAGAAGGCATAGAACTCCAAACCAAAGGAATGAACAACCTATTCAATGAAATAATATCAGAAAACTTTCCAAATATGAAGAATGAATTGGAGAATCAAATTCAAGAGGCTTACAGGACACCAAATGTTCAAAATCACAACAGACCTACACCAAGGCACATCATAA
>PVHX01035024.1:0-11844 GCA_004024805.1 Geosciurus inauris
TTGTTACTATAGCTTTGTAGTATAATCTGAGGTCTGGTATTGTGATGCCTCCTGCTTCACTCTTCTTGCTAAGGATTGCTTTGGCTATTCTGGGTCTCTTATTCTTCCAAATGAATTTCATGATTGCCTTTTCTATTTCTATAAGGAATGACATTGGGATTTTAATTGGGATTGCATTGAATCTATATAGCGCTTTGGGTAGAATGGCCATTTTGACAATATTGATTCTGCCTATCTAGGAGCATGGGAGATTATTCCATCTTCTAAGGTCTTCTTCAATTTCTTTCTTCAGTGTCTTGTAGTTTGCATTGTAGAGGTCTTTCACCTCTTTTGTTAAATTGATTCCCAGGTATTTTATTTATTTTGAGGCTATTGTGAATGGGATAATTTTCCTAATTTCTCTTTCAGAGGGTTTACCACTGATGTATAGAAATGCAATTGATTTGTGGGTGTTGATTTTATATCCTGCTACTTTGCTGAATTCATTTATTAGTTCTAAAAGTTTTCTGGTAGAATTTTTTGGATCCTCTGAGTATAGAATCATGTCGTCCGCAAATAATGATAGTTTCAGTTCTTCTTTTCTTATTTGTATCCCTTTAACTTCTTTCGTCTGTCTAATTGCTCTGGCTAGTGTTTCAAGGACTATGTTGAATAGCAGTGGTGAGAGAGGGCATCCCTGTCGAGTTCCCGTTTTCAGAGGGAATGATTCAATTTTTCTCCATTTAGGATGATATTGGTGTTGGGTTTAGCATAGATGGCTTTTACAAAGTTGAGCAATGTTCCTACTATCCCAAGTTTTTCTAGTGTTTCGAGCATAAAACAATGTTGTATTTTATCAAATGCCTTCTCTGCATCAATTGACAAAATCATATGATTCTTATCTTTAAGTCTATTTATGTGATGTATTACGTTAATTGATTTCTGTATGTTCAACCAACCTTGCATCCCTGGGATGAATCCCCCTTGATCATGGTACACTATTTTTTTGATATGTTTTTGTATGTGATTTGCCAGAATTTTATTGAGAATTTTTGCATCTATGTTCATCAGGGATATTGGTCTGAAGTTTTCTTTCTTTGATGTGTCTCTGTCTGGTTTTGAAATCAGAACAGAATGAGTTTGGAAGGGTTCCTTCCTTTTCTATTTCATGAAATAGTTTGAGAAAAATTGGTATTAATTCTTCTTTGAAGGTCTTGTATAACTCAGCTGAGAATCCATCTGGACCTGGGCTTTTCTTGGTTGGAAGTCTCTTGATGGCATCTTCTATTTCCTTGCTTGAAATTGATCTGTTTAAGTTGTGTATGTCCTCTTGGTTCAATCTGGGTAGGTCATATGCCTCCAGAAATTTGTCGGTGTCTTCAGGGTTTTGTATTTTACTGGAGTATAAATTTTCAAAATAGTTTCTAATTATCCTCTGTATTTCAGTAGTGTCTGCTGTGATATTCCCTTTTTCATCACGAATTTTAGTAATTTGGGTTTTCTCCCTCCTCCTTTTCGTTAGGGTGGCTAAGGGTTTGTCAATTTTGTTTATTTTTTCAAAGAACCAGCTTTTTGTTTTGTCAATTTTTTGAATTGTTTCTTTTGTTTCAATTTCATTGATTTCAGCTCTAATTTTGATTATTTCCTGTCTTCTACTTCTTTGGGTGTTAATTTGTTCTTCCTTTTCTAAGGCTTTGAGACAAAGAGTCAATTCATTTATTTGTTGACTTTTACTTCTTCTAATGAATGAGTTTAGTGCTATGAACTTTCCTCTTAGCACTCCTTCATGGCATCCCAGAGATTTTGATATGGTATATCAGAGTTTTCATTTGACTCTAAGAATTTTTTTATCTCTTCCTTGATGTCTTGTTATCCATGCATCATTCAACAGCATATAATTTAGTTTCCAGGTGATGGACTAGTTTTTGTTTTTTAATCTGTCATTGATTTGTAATTTTATTCCATTGTGGTCAGACAGGATGCAGGGTAGAATCTCTATTTTTTTGTATTTGCTAAGACTGGCTTTGTGACATAACATATGATCTATTTTGGAAAAGGATCCATGTGCAGCTGAGAAAAAAGTGTATTCGCTCGTTGATGGATGGAACACCCTATATATGTCTGTTAAGTCTAAATTATTGATAGTTTCATTGAGGTCTATGGTTTCTTTATTAAGTTTTTGTTTGGAAGATCTATCCAATGGTGAGAGAGCTGTGTTAAAGTCTCCAAGTATTATTGTGTTGTGGTCTATTTGATTCTTGTATTTGAGAAGGATTTGTTTGATATACATAGAAGCCCCATTATTTGGGGAATAGATATTTATGATTGTTATGTCTTGTTGATGTATGATTCCCTTAAGAAGTATGAAATGAACTTCTTTATCTCTTTTCACCATCTTTGGTTTGAAATCTACTTTATTTGATATGAGGATGGAACCTCTTGCTTGTTTGTGGGATCCACGTGAGTGATATTATTTTTCCCACCCTTTCACTTTCAGTCTGTGGATGTCTTTTGCTGTGAGACAAGTCTCTTGAAGACAGCAAATTGTTGGGTCTTTTTTTTTGATCCAGTCTGTCAGTCTATGTCTTTTAATTGGTGCATTTAGGCCATTTACATTCAGGGTTATTATTGAGATATGATTTGTAATTCCGGTCATTTTTGTTTGCTTTTGGTTTTTACCTTGTGTTGTTTTCTCTTTTGAATGGTCTTTCCTTTAGTGTAGTTCCTCTCTTTGTAAATTTTCATTGTTGGTTATCATTTCCTCCTCGTGGAATATTTTGCCAAGAATGCTGTGTAGTGCGGGCTTTCTTGCTGTAAATTCTTTTAACTTTTGTTTATCATGGAAGGTTTTTATTTCGTCATCAAATCTGAAGCTCAATTTTGCTGGATACAGGATTCTTGATTGGCATCCATTGTCTTTCAGGGCTTGGAATTTGTTATTCCATGATCTCCTGGCTTTTAGGGTCTGGGTTGAAAAATTTGCTGAGATATGAATTGGTCTTGCCTTGTATATAATCTGGTTCCTCTCTCTTGCGGCCTTTAAAATTCTATCCTTAATTCTGTATGTTGGGTATTTTCATTATAATGTGCCTTGGTGTAGATCTGTTGAAATTTTGTATGTTTGGTGTCCTGTAAGCCTCTTGTATTTGATTTTCCATTTCATTTTTCATATTTGGGAAATTTTATGATATTATTTCATTGAAGAGACTGTGCATTCCTTTGGTTTGAAATTCTGCGCCGCCTTCTATCCCAATAAATCTTAGATTTGGTCTTTTGATGCTGTCCCATATTTCTTGTATTTTCTGTTCATGATTTTTTACCATCTTCACTGTATGGTCAAGTTTATTTTCAAGATTGTATATCTTATCTTCATTATCCGAGGTTCTATCTTCCAGGTGATCTAGTCTACTGGTGATGCTTTCTATTGAGGTTTTTATTTGGTTTATTGTTTCCTTCATTTCAAGTATTTCTGATTGGTCTTTTTCCACAATCTCTAGCTCTTTCTTAAAGTAATCTTACTGCTCTCTTATCTCTTTGTTAGAATGATCGATGGTTGCCTTTATTTGCTCACCTATTTCTTTGTTGGATTGATCCACTATTGTTCATTTATGTCATTCTTTAGTTTGCTGATCATTTTAATTATGTACATTCTAAATTCTTTCTCTGACATTTCAACAACTGTGCTATCAATGCATTCTGTTATAGTGGTATCCAGATTTATTTGGGGAACTTTCTTCCCTTGTTTTTTCATGTTGATTGTGTATCTTCCTGTCTTGAAATACCAATCTGAGGTATTGCAGTTTCTATCCTATAATCTTGTATTGACACTCCAGATTACCTGTGTCTCACCTTGGAGCTACTTCTGTTTTCCCAGTGTCCCCAGATGGGCACTACTGCCACTAAAGTTGGTGGCGGAGGTAGTGGATGTACCTCTAGAGGGCAGTGGGAATGGCCTTGGTTGGGCTCCTGAGGCGGCCCCTGAGGGCTGTTTTGCTCCTCTCTTGCACTCCTGCTGGTGAACAGGAACTCTGGAGCAGAACTGGAGGCAGGCCCAGGTCTCAGGCAGCATTATAAGCAGGAGAGTCTGTGTGTGACCCTTATAGTGAGTGTGAGCTCCCCTGGGGCTGGAAGCTAGCAGGCTCTGGTCTGCCTTCAACTGGGCACCCCGGGCATACCCCTAAGAGTGGTTTTGGGCCTTCTGTCTCGCCTGACCACAGGAACTCTGGAGTGGAACTGAGGCAGGCCCAGAGCGCACTTGGGTGGGGCCTCTTCACACTGGGATCTCTGCAGGCCACTCTTACCCTGGTTATGCCTTCCTCTGTGGCTAGCGGCTAGTAGCCCCTGGTCTTCCGTTGGCTGGATACCCGTGGAGTTTCCTGAGGGCAGATCTGGGCCCTTTGTGGCTTCTGCCAGTCCACAGGAACTCTGGAGCAAACTGAGGCAGGCCCAGGCTGCCCTTGGGCAGGGCTGCCTCCGCTGGTGTCTCTGGAGTGACTCTTACCCTGAATTTGGGCTCCCCAGTGGCTAGCGGCTAGCAGTCCCTGGTGTCCCGTTGCCTGGACACCTGTGGAGTTTCCTGAGGGAAGATCTGAGCCCTCTGCGGCTCCTGCCGGTCCACAGCAACTCTCGAGCGGAACTGGGGCAGAACAGGCCGCCCTTGGGTGGGGTTGGCTCACGCTGGTGTCTCTGGAGTGACTCTTGCCCTGAATTTGGGCTCCCCAGTGGCTAGAGGTAGCAGTCCCTGGTCTCCCTTTGGCTGGACAACCATGGAGGTTCCTGAGGGCGGATCAGGGCCCTCTGCGGATCAGAGCCCTCTGAGGCTCCTGCCGGTCCACCTGTATCTGTCATTTTAATTTTAAGGAATATTTCTTACCTTTCTAAATATGGTACCCCTTGTCTTTTCCAGGTAGGAGAAATCAGGCTGAATGACTTCATACATTCATTTACCAAAAACATACTGAGCAACTACCATGTGCCAAACTTACAGACTGGGAAAGGAATCCATTTTTATGTGTATATTTTTAATGTAAAACTTTACAAAAGTCACCCATGCATACCTTGTAGCTCTGGACCTAATGTAGTAATAAGGGCATTCAAACAGCGACCAAGACTTTGGTGAACTTCAGCATGAGTGGGAGGCACATTTAACAACAACATTATAATGAGAGAAAGGGTAGGTTCCACATGCACATAATAGAGTGGTCCAGCAGAGTCAATTACCAATGATAGCGAATGCAGTGCCCAGGTCTGTGAAGACAGAGAAGAACAATTGAAAATGTTATAGTAGCATTAAGAAACATTCAAGACATTAAATTGTTCTTTGTTGAAGCAAGGCTTAAAGTAATGGCAAAGTAAAGTGTGTGCTACTAACGATTTGGAAAGAGAAATGGAGAACCTTAAGAATTTAAGCTCTTTCTCTTCAATGAGGCTCGTGAGCGGCAGTTGCAGTGATGCAGATCTTTGTGAAAACCCTGACGGGCAAGACCATCACCCTTGACATCGAGCCCATTGATACCATCAGGAATGTCAAAGCCAAAATTTAAGACAAGGAGGGCATCCCACTGACCAGCAGCGTCTGATATTTGTGGGCAAACAGCTGGAAGATGGCTGCACTCTCTCAGATTACAACATCCAGAAAGAGTCCACCCTGCATTTGGTGCTTCACCTTTGAGGTGGCATCACTGAGCCTTCCCTGTGCCATGCCCATAAGTACAACTGTAACAAGATGATCTGTTGCAAGCATTATGCCTGCCTGCACCCCTGTGCTGTCAACTGCCGCAAGAAGAAGTGTGGTCACACCAACAACCTTTGTCCCAAGAAGATCAAATAAAGCCCCTTGCTGGCTCCTTTCTCCAAAGAGTGGCCTCCTGCCCAAGCCCCACATATGACCTTGGGACCTCAATAAAGTTTCCCTTACATTGACTGGAGCAGTTAAAAAAAAAAACAAGAGTTTAAGAAAATTCTCAGCCTGGTACAGTGGCACACCTGTAATGACAGCAACTTGGGAGGCTGAGGCAAAAGGATTGCAAATTTGAGGCTAACCTAAGCAACTCAGCAAGACTCTGTCTCAAAAAATAAAAAAGAACTGGGGATATATAGCTCAATGGTAAAGTACCACTGGGTTCAACCTCAGTACTGCCCACCCCCTGAAACAAAAAGAAAATTTTTCTCTATAAATACCCAATATAAAACCAACTCAGAGGGGCTGGGGTTATGGCACAGTGGTAGTGTGCCTGCCTAGCACGCGTGGGGCGCTGGGTTCGATCCTCAGCACCACATAAAAATAAAATAAAGATATTCTGTCTAGGGCTGGGGCTGTAGCTCAGTGGTGGAGCGCTTGCCTTGCATGCGTGAGTCACTGGGTTCGATCCTCAGCACCACATAAGAATAAATAAATAAAATAAAGATATTGCATCCATCTACAGCTAAAAAAATATTTTAAAAAAAAGATATTCTGTCTACTTACAACTAAAAAATAAATATTAAAAAAAAAAAACAAAACCAACTCAGAGACAATCACCAAATTTAGACACAGCTCAGTGCTAAGATAATGTTTGGTATTTTAGCTAACAGCTTGACTTAAATATATTTTGTTGAAAATTTCTTTTTTTTAACCTATATAAAGAACAAAAATTCAAGTTTTAAAAAGGATTCAACAAAATCTACAACTTATATGCAACAATATGGACATATCTCTTGAACAAAGCATGGAATGAAGAAAGCCAGACATAGCAAGTACCTACTGTATAATTCCATTTATATAAACTATAAAAGAAAGAAAACTAATTCATGCTGTTGAAAATAAAGATAGTGGTTATCCTTGATAGGGCAGATAGTTAACTAGAAGACAGTATGAGAAGATGCTGTGGGGTACTGATAATGTTTCTTGATCCAGATCTGATTACACATTATATTCAGTTTATACATTTTATTCATAGATATTTAATTTACAACAAGTACATGGTTTTACATACACACACAGAGATTTAAATGAAATAACATTGGCCATATGCTGATAACCAATGAAACTAAGTAAAATAGGTTCATTATAGTATTTTCAACTTTTGTGACTCAATGCTCCATAACAAGAAGCAAATAAAAAGTTCCCCCTTTAGGAAATGAAATAAAAAAAATTCTCTCTCTCTTCAATGGATATATAAGAAAGCTTAAAATACTTTACTACAAAAATGAGTTCTTTTTTTTTTTTTTGGTACCAGGGATTGAACTCAGGGATACTCAACCACTGAGCCACATCCCCAGCCCTATTTTGTGTTTTATGTAGAGATGGTCTCACTGAGTCACTTAGCGCCTCACCATTGCTGAGGCTGGCTTTGAACTCGTGATCCTCCTGTCTCACTAAGTGCTGGATTTACAAGTGTGAACCACCGCACTGGCTCAAAAATGAGTTCTTATCAGCCGGATGAGTGATAATAGCAATCAAGATGGTAATCAACATAAACCTTAACGCCTTGCAACGAGAGAAGAAAAATGTAACAGAAACAAAAAGTACTGTATTTAAAGATGGGTGAAAAATGGGAAGCTTTTTGAGTCAATTCAATCAAGTACTCAATGTGTAGGAGACTATTAAAAATATGGTAATTCAGAGAAGGAAAGCTGTGGATTAGAGATGTTCAAGTTTAATGAGATAGTGGTTAAACTGGTTCTGAAAATACTAAAAATTTTAGATTATCAGATAGGAAAGGGAGAGAGAAGGACAAAAGGAAAAAATGTAAATACAGATATGAGAATGACCTCTGTTGAAGGAAAACAAGTAGATCATCTGTAGCAGAATCATTAGTTTTTTAGTTGTGAGCAAGTAGCTTAGCTTCTGTAAACTTCAGTTTTATTTTGTTGTAAGGGACTATACCCCCTAAATTATAGTGAGACTTAAATATGTTAATATGTGTAAAAGAGTATAATAATATTTTAGAATAAAAAGATGATGGCTTCCAGTAAAAGATATTGAACTTGACTTCAGATACTCTAGTTGAGAGAAGATAGATTTGAATTTTAAAAATCCAGTTAACAAGTGCCTTAACATTTATGGAGGGAATATTATTCACAAATTATCAATGGTCATTACAAACAATCAGCATCATCTACAAATCATGTATTTCAAGGAAGGCATCTTGTAAGGTACTCACCTGAACGTCAGGAGAAGTGCTGTCCTGAGACAAAGTGTAAAGGATCCCAATACAAGAATTCAAGTGTTGAGAAGAACCTATTCCTCCTAAATACCTATTTAGGGATCCCAAAGCCAATGAGTGTCCTGTCCTTGTAACTACGTCCCTTGCTGACTTCAATCTGTAATCATGGAAATAAAAATAAATGACAAGAATTGAAAAAACAAAACCAAGTCTGACATATGTACTTTGTCATTTAGACAACCTTTGCTTTTTCTTTTTTAAGACAGTACTGGGAGTTGGGTGCTGTGTTGCATGCCTATAATTCCAGTGGCTCACAAGGTTGAGCCACAACACAGAAGGATCACAAATTCAAAGCCAGCCTCAGCAACCTAGCAAGGTCCTTTGCAACTTAGTGAGACTCTGTCTCAAAATAAAAAATAAAAAGGGCTGGGGATGTTGCTCAGTGGTTAAATATCCCTGGGTTCAATCCTTGGTACCAAATAAATGAATTTAAAAAATAAATAAAAGACAGTCCTGGGGCCAGGCATGGTGGTGCACACCTCTAATCCCAGCAGCTTGGTAGGCTGAGGCAGGAGGATAGCGAGTTCAAAGCCAGCCTCAGCAATAGTGAGGCCCTAAGCAACACAGCGAGACCCTGTCTCTAAATAAAAAATACGAAATAGGGCTGGGGATGTGGCTCAGTGGTTGAGTGTCCCAGAGTTCAATTCTGGTACCGCCCCCTCCCACCCTGTCCCGCCGCAAAATAAAATTTAAAAAAAGTCCTGGGGATAGAACTTAGGGCCTTGTGCATATAAGGTAAGCACTCCTGAGCTACACCCCCACCCCCTTTAAAATTTTAAGATTAGGTCTTATTAAGTTGCCAAGGTTGGCTTTGAACTTGGGATTTCTTTCTTTCTTTTTTTTTTTTTGGTACTGAGGATTGAACTCAGGGGCACTTGACCACTGAGCCTCATCCCCAGCCCTATTTTCTATTTTATTTAGACACAGGGTCTCACTGAACTGCTTAGTGCCTTGCCTCTACTGAGGCTGGCTTTGAACTTGTGATTCTCCTGTCTCAGCCTCCCAAGCCCCTGGGATTACAGGTGTGTGCCACTGCACCTGGCTTGGGATGTCTTTGAATAGCTGGAATTATAGGTGTGTGACACTGTGCTACACAAAACTTTTTATAAGAATTGTTACAAAATTAAGAAATGTATTTACTGTGAACTGATGAAAAATTCTGAAATAATCTGAAAGGTATCTTGGAAGGAAAAACATTTTAAATAAAAGGTCTTCACAGTGGCTGGGATTGTCGCTCAGTGGTAGAGCGCTTGCCTCATATGTGTGAGGCCCTGGGTTCAATCCTCAGCACCACATACAAAGCAATAAAATAAAGACATTGTGTCCATCTACAACTAAAAAAAATTTAAAAAGTCTTCAAATTAATGATTATTTTAGTATGACCAGTTCCAAGTTCTTTCAGAGATACGTGTATACATATACACATTGTATATATATGTATACATATATATGTAAAAATAAATATATATACATAGTTTATAAGATAGGCATTATTACTACATAATCATTAAACTGCATTTTACAAATGCAAATGTTGACATATTTTAATTCTGTAGAGTTTAACTTAAACTTTAATACCTCCAGAGATGCTGGGATTATACCATGGCTTATACCATGACTCTGGCTAATTTAAGCACATTACATTTAGTTCTTGTTTTAAATTTTTTAATGAGATAGGGTCTTGCTAAATTCTGAGGTTAGCCTCAAATTTGTGATCCCTGACTCCAACTCCTGAGCAGCTGAGATTACAGGTGTATACCACTGTGTCAGGCTATTTAATTTTTCTTTAATTTTCTTGACTCTGAGGTTTGTATCAGCCTGGCCTACATTAATATTCTTAGGGGAAGTATTTTTTTCTTTGTTTTTTGTTTGGTACTGGGGATGGAACTCAGGGGAACTTGACCACTGAGTCATATCCCCAGCCCTATTTTGTATTTTATTTAGAGATAAGGTCTCACTGAGTTGCTTAGCCATTGCTGAGGCTGGCTTTGAACTTGGGATCTTTCTGATTCAGCCTCCCAAGCCAGTGAGGTTACAGGCGTGTGCCATCACGCCTACCTCATTTTATAACTGCAGTCTACAGTTTTTCCTTCTCCTGCAGATTGATGCTACTACCTATCATCTGTATTTTACATAAGTAAGTATCTAATTGTCCTAGAGTTTATTCCCTTGATGGGCACTTCATATTCTAGATAGTGATTTTTCTCTTACCATATAAAAACTAAAGCTGAAGTAGTAATATTTTTGTGTTTCAAGATCAGCAGGCCAAGAGAGTTCTCCTTTATTCATTTAAAAAAATTTTTTTAAAAATTTTTATTAGTTGTTGATGAATCTTTGTTTATTTTTATATAGTGCTGAGGATTGAACCCAGTGCCTCACACATGCTAGGCAAGCGCGCTACCACTGAGCCACAGCCCCAGCCCCTTAAAATTTTATTTATTGGACAGAGCCCGGCGGACAGCGGAGCGGGTGGGCGCTGCCCTGTGGGCACACCCAGGAGGGACTTCGGAGACCCCCCGCCCTCCGCTGAGGAAAAGATGGTTTCTCTGTGATGTGGAATCGTGAAATGTGATCTTTCTTGAAAAGAACACTGTGCGGTGAGTCTGATCAAGTGGACATCACTTGCTGTTGTCCCAGAACTCCCTGGAGGCAGGGCAAGATGGCGGCGTAGAGAGAGGCATCATCCAGTCTCACCAAACTACAGATCAAAATTTTGCGACAAAAATTTCTACCACCCAACTTTTCGGCAGTAAATTACAGTCATCATCACAGAAAATTTCACTTTCGCGTGGAAGCAGTGCAAGCGGTCTTCGCCAGAGCGCGTCTCCAGCAGCAGCAGCTGCAAGCAGCCGCGGCTCCGCAGAACTCACCGCGGGTAGGAACTGCGTCTACTCGAGAAAATTGGATCCAAAACCCAATCAACCACACAGGATCTAAGCAAGCTCGCGTGGTCCCACGACCCCAGCCGTCAGCCACTGGGGAGCGCGCCAGCGAAGGCAGCGCTACAAAGGAAGATTGGGACTGCACCAGTTCTGCTCCAGAGTGCAGGGCAAACAAAGCAGCGGAGGGAGCAGATCTGCAAAAAGGAACTTCCACGGGGACACAGACAACAGGAGATTGGAGGCAGCTACTGCGAGCCTCTGGGAGTATAATCGAAGTGGGACATTGGAAAACAACTCTGTACAATCTTCCACGGACAGCTTCACCATCGAACCAGAAATTAACCAGGTTGGGACTCTCACACGCGAAACACGAGCCGAGTAAGTCCAGCAAGCAACGAACAACGCCACCTACTGGAGGTGAAAGGAAACATACCTGTCTATTCACTTTGAGACTGTTCTTGTATATTGATTGTTTGTTTGTTTTTTGTTTTGCTTGTTTGTTTGTCTGTTTGTTTTTTTTTCCTTTCATTTTTTTCCTCTCTCTTTACTTCCTCCCTTTTTTTCCTTCTATGCTCTTCTCTCACTTTGCATTTTATCCTTTATCTTTCTCTCCCAATATTTCTACTGTTTAATCTTTTTGCTTTATTTCTCTGTTCTTTCCCATCTTTCTCTATCCTCCCCTCGTTTCTCTCCCACTCCTCCTACCCTCTAATCCCCAACAGTTGTGAATCCAAAGATTTGTTTTACAGTGGGATATAGTAGATTGGGACTCCTGA
>PVHX01035025.1:0-11844 GCA_004024805.1 Geosciurus inauris
GGGAAAATATATGAAGTAGATACAAGAAAAACAATAGAAAAGATCAAGGAAACAGAGTTGATTTTTTGAAAGACAAAGTGAACATACTTTTATCTAATCTAGGGGAAAAAAAGAGAGAGGTTCAAATAACTAAAATCAGAAATGAAAGAAACATTAAGATTGATAGCCCAGAAATACAAAGCATCATAAGAGAATTTCATGAATGATAATAGGTCAACAATTTGTTTAATCTAAAATAAATGGGTAAATTCCTAAGAAAATACAACCTATCATGACTGAATCATGAAGGAATAGAAATTTTGAACAGACCAATAATGAATAAGACTGATGAATCAGTAATAAAAAGTCTCCCATCAAAGAAAAGCCCAGGATCTGATTGCTTAATTGCTGAATTCAACCAAATATTTAAAGAAGAGCTAATATAAATCCTTCTTAAACTCTTTTTAAATTGAAGAGGAGGGAACAATTCCAAACATGTTCTATAAGGCCATCATTACCCTGACACCAAAGCCAGACAAAGAGACTACCAAAAGAAAATTTCAGATCAATAACCCTGACAAACATTGATGCAACAAAATATTAGCAAACTGAATTCAAAAGCACTTTAAAAGGCTCATACACCATGACCAAGTGGGTTGTGTTTCTGGGAGACAAGAGTGGTTCAATGTATGCAACTAAATTAATGTGATACAACATTAACAAAATGAAGCAAATTAAAAGCATATGATCAATCTCATTAGAGGTAAAAAAGTGTCTGACATCTTTTCATAAAAAGACTCAACAAATTAGGTAGAAAAGAAACATACCTAAACATAACAAAGGCCATATATGACAAGCCCATGGCTAGTGTCATACTGAATAGTGGAAAAACTGAACTCTTTCCCTCTAAGGTCTGGATCAAGACAAGAGTGCTTACTATCATCACTCCAGTAGAACACTGCAGTCCTAACCAGAGCAATTGGGCAAAAAATAAAAGTAAAAGGCATAAAAAATAGGAAAGGAAGAAGTGAAATTGCTGCTGTTATTTATCCTTACATCATATTGTACCCCATATACATATATATATGTATGTGTGTGTGTGTGTATATATATATACATTACTTTTCAGTTAATTTTTAAATGAACAGGAAATCCAGATATTCCTAGAGAAACAAAAACTGAGACAATTTGTTTCTTTCCATCCCATCTTACAAAAAAATGCTAAAGGAAATTCTTCATGCTGTAAGCAAGTGATCCTTCAGAAAAACTCAAATTCATACCAAAAAAGCAAAGAATGACAATATAAGTAGCCATGTAGACAATTTAAAAGACCACATAATTGCATGTTTCTTTTCTTCTAATTGATATAAAATAAAATTGTACAAAACAATATTTACACAACTGTATTATTTGTCCTATAACACAAAAATACATGTATGTACAATGAAAAAGTTAGAAAGTACCAAGAATGCATAATGGCAAAGACAAGCTCTTACATAAACAGGGTTAGGAAAACTGGATGTCTACATGCAGAGCAATGAAGTTGGATTCTTATATCACACACAAAAGTCAACTCAAAATATAGGAAGAAACAGAAGACTTGAAACTATAAAATTCCTAGAAGAAAAGCTTCATAAAATTATGCTTGGCAATGATTTTATTGAACAGGCAACAAAAGCATAAATAGAAACGTGGGCCATATCAAACTAAAAGGCATAATTAACAGTGAAAAAACCCATGAATTGGGCTGGGGATATAGCTCAGTTGGTAGAGTGCTTGCCTCACATGCACAACTGGGCTCAATCCCCAGCACCACACACACACACACACACACACACACACACACACACACACACAAACCCTATGAATTGGGAGACAAACATTTCCAAGAATACATCTGACAAGGAAAATGTATATTGTTATAATATCTAAAATATATATTTATATATATTACATATATATAAATATATATTTTTTTCCAAAGAAGACAAATACATGGCCAACTGGTGTGTAAAAAGATATTTAACATCATTTATCATCAGAGAATCATTAATCAAAACCATAATGAGATATCACCTCAGACTTGCTAAGATGACTGTCTGTAACTCAACAGAAAATAAGTGCTGGTGCGGACATGAAGAAATTGGAATGCTTGTACACTATTGGTAGGAATGTAACATTGTGCAACTGCTATGGAAAACATTATGAAGATTCCTCAAAAAATTGAAAATGGAACTATAATTCAATCCAACAATCCTACCTTGCAGTATACATTCTACAGAATTGAAATCAGGATCTCAAAGAGATATTTACATTCTAATATTCATTGAAAGACTCTTCACAACAGTAGATGTAAAAACAACCTAAAAATCCAACTACTCATGAATGGAGAAAGAAAATGTGGTACATCATACAATGGGATATTATTCAGCCTTAAAAAAGGAAGTCCTGTTGCATACTACAACATAAATGGATCTTAACAATGTTATGCCTATGTGAAATAAGTCAGGCTCAGGACAAAGACTGTATGATCTCACTTTTATGGGATATCTAGTTTAGTAAAACTCGTAGAAACAAAAAAAGAAAGAAATATAAAGACATAAAAACAAAGTGGAATGATCGCTGACAAAGGCTTAGAGTGTGGGAAAATGAGAAATTGCTATTCAGTGAGCATGGAGTTTTAGTCATGAAGGATGAAAAAGTCCTAGAGATCTGCTGCATAATGTTGTTTCTATAGTTAACAATATTTCACTGTGCACTTGAACATTTGTTGAAGGTAGACCTCATTTTGTCTTTTCTACCTCAGGGGAGGGAAAATAGATGTCACTAAAGTCTGATGAGAGATTGCCAAAATCTTTGATTGGATACCAACAATATATTAAAACTCATTAATGAAATTCAAAGTTTTCCTATGCAGGCATAAGGGTGTTTGAATGTCTCTGCATTGGTTTTAAATTAGTTTTTTAGCTTTAAAAAATATTGTGACAAAAATGATCATTTTCCTAAGCATAACACATTTTAGAGCCTAAAAGTCAATCTGAATTCATGCCTTCAAGATTTTAGCAAGTAATCTGCAAAAGCATCTTGTTATTGCAACATTCAAAAGAGGATTATTACTTCCCAATAGATGCTTAAAATATTTTTGGCTCTACTAAGTGGAATTTATATCTTTCGGATCTCCATTGCTCTTAATTGAAAACTCCAGTTTATTGGAATGGCTTTAATATGCTAAGCCCCAAACATGGTGAGTCCTGGTAAATTCATTTCCTGAGAATATAGGATTAAAGAATTTTCTCCCTCTTTTCCACTTAAATTTCAATTTATTTGGTTTTGGCTGTAATGGTTTGAAATAATAGGCATTTCATTGACCTTGTTGTTCACTTATTCCGATTGCTAAGATCCCTAACTCCTGACACTATAGCACATTGTCTTGCTCAGCTGGAAATGATAATTTGGAAATTCTGTAAACAAGATGAGCCTGTATAAGAGTAGTAAATAAGAAATTGAAGTTGAATTTTGATTGAGGTAACTACTTCATATTGGGAATAATTCACTTTTATATGCTTCTCATATTTTCTGAACTTGTATTATCTGTGCAGCTTGATGAATTTCCTAACCTTGAATGAGTTATAATAGTAATTCATATGTATTACTAAAACTTGATATAACCATTCTGCTTATGTTCCAATGAGACAAGATAAAATATAAAAAGAGATTAGGTAAGAGCAAGAGAGAAAAAATAAGATGAGATCATAAGACAGTTCTACCCTCAACTGATGAAAAGACAAATTGGCTTTTCAATTCATTTATATTTATTTATATTTTTGTACATAATTAGTGTAATGCAATGCTCCCTATAGCAAAACCTTTGGAATCATAGTCCTTAAATGATAGACTATAAACTAATCTTTTGTCTATCTACAGTGAAATGTTTTAAGTTAAAATACAGTATTTGTTAATGATAACTCTCTGAGTTAAACAACTGGGAGAATTGAAGCCCACTGATGTCAATTTACGGACCAAAATTATGTACTTGGTGAGTTAAGTCTTCTGATTCCTAGTTTCCTACTTTTCTGGTATTCTACTTACAAATATCTTATACTTGCATTGCTGTCAAAAAGTTACAAATATAGCCTATTCATTTGAGTAATTGTCACTAATGGTGGCTGTGTATTGTCTGGTAATGAAAGAATAATGAAAAACTATTTTCCAGGAGTGTAATTACTTCTTTCAAAAAGATGCATATATCATTCACTACAAAAACTCAAGGCATACTGATTGAATTGGATAGGCTTGAAATATGATTAATCAGAAGGCATTAAATAGTAATCTATAGACATTAGTGGAGGGAAAGTTCAGGCTAATCCATTGAACACCATCTTGTCTCCACTAAATATTTTTGGAACTTGAATTGAGGATTTATGTCAATTCATTGGCAGACCACAAATTCTTCTTTCAGATAGCCTGCATAGCAAAACACATGTTGAGTTTTGAAATGTTAACAGGTTGGTCCTTCATTTCAAGTAAATAGAAAGCTAAGAAAGTCAATTAACAGTACCACTCAAGAAAAGCAGGCATCAAGGTTGACTGGCTGTGTGAGAGCCAGAATTATTCGGATGGAATGCATTTAACAGAGCTTTTGGCTAAGGAAGAGAAAGATAATGCCAATTATTTTTTATAAATAATTATCTGAATTGGCAGAGAACACTACCATGTACTGCTAGGCAAACAGTCCAGAAAATTCAACATTCCCAGGTGTTCTCAATTGCAGCTTTTTAAAATTGGACATTGTTTGGTTGGATTAATAATGGCAGCCTAAGACTAGTAGTTGACATTGAAGTAATTTTCTCCTGGACCTTCTTACTGAAGGGATATGTCTCCATAAACACTGATGTTGTGCATAGTGTTGATAGTAATTTCATTGATAAAAGACTAGAACTGGACAAGAAGAGAAGTCTAATGTACTCATGAGACTGCTCTATGGACTAGTCGTTCTTAGAAGATCCTTACTTAGTGTAACAGAATAGATACAACCTTGCCATTGGAAATGCTATTTGGATAGTAAGAAAATGTTTGTTCATTCCAAATAACCAGAAGTTAATATCAAAAAGAGCCTTCCTGTAAAACAATACTTTCAAATCAGATTACTGATTTTAGGAACTTATGAGTAAGGCATTTATCTAATTCTTCTGCTTCATAAGCTAGTTAAAACAGCATCAAAATACAGTGGATCACAACAATTAGACTAATTTTGACTTAAGCATGTCCAAGATTGTGTGGTGGCAAAACAAATTGTGTCTCTCTGCATTCCTAGTCTGGCACACAAAATGAAAACATGTGCTACAAATGAAATTAATTTAAAGAAGAAAAACTTGCTTGCATATGTTGTGTGGTCTAACGTATACTTTGTGGAATAATGAATCTGAGTTACCCATGACCTTATGGAAATATGCAAAACAATGACATGGATACTGTCAAAGTTATCATTTATTATTTTTAAACAGTGGCTTTTATGCATCAAAGGTACACTTGTTAAAGATAATTTTTAAGGTCAGGGCTTTACATCTCATTTTCCAGTTTATAGATGATTATGAATAGAATGGTTACAGTATTTACCAAAAGTCAGAGAGGAAATCAAAGGTTTAGGGAAAATTGGTCTTAGGAACTAAACAGATTTTTTTTCTTTTTATTCAGCATATGTGGAAAAGTCGACTATATTGACATAGCCAAAATTCACATATTCATATATATCTCACTGTTAAAGGTAAAGAATAGCTCTACTCCTTTGTTTTCTCTCTTTGCCTCTGTCTTGTTCTTCTCTATCTCTCTCTCTTATACACACACAGGTGCAAATAAGCACACACACACTCTTCACTCATGGACATACAAGAACAAATTTTATAATTCTGATATTTATGGGAGGTTAATATGTCCTTGTACTTTGTTCCTTTGGTACTAGAAACCAAGCCAAAGTTCTTGTTTTTGTTAATCAGTTTAGAAAATAAGATAGTTCATATTATACAGTAATAATTATGATGGAATATATTTGTACACCCAAATAATGAAATTAAATTTTTATTTTATCATCAGCATGATTTGATACTTCATTAATATCCCAGGTACCAGTAACATTGGTCCCATAGAACTTTGGTATTTTACATGTTAATCCTTCTAAGAGTTTTATCCAAATGTCATGATTTATATGAAATTGCTTGCTTTTGGTCTCTCATGCAAATGAATGAATGAATGGTTACAGTTCCCGTTTTGATGAAAAAGAACAATTACTCCTAAATCAGATTGTCTAATGCTTTAATTTATCTAGATGTAGGATATAATCCGAATCTGATACCACTGCAAGAAAAAATCCAAATCAATATTTTAAAATTGTTATATGTCATAATTATCTTATATGATACTCTGTCTATAATTTAAAAAGACTTCTATTTATAAGATGGTAAATATTTGGGGAAAATACCTATCTACAGTTTTAAACAGATTTTGAAAATCAAAATTCAAATGTGATATTGTTTCATTAAAAAGCATGCTACATTAAGAGAAATATCTCAAAAATTTTACCTATGTGATTGTTAATAGGTCAAGTCTTACATTCTGAAATATCTTTTTTATATCCAGGTAGAGAAACAGTAAGGTGAAAACTAGATTAGCCAGATAAAGCAATCTCATTAGGAAATATTGGCTTCATATGGAAAAGTGAAATCATGTAAATTTAGATTCCAGCATTTAATCTGAAGATTAACTCTCATTGCAAATATTGCCAGTTGGGTTTAGAGGATCTTAACTTTTAAAAATCCTATGTTGGACTATTATACAAATGACTAACATAGGTGAAAGTAAGAAGAGATGTCTTGAGAAGAGAACTATCCTGAGATTCCCTGTAAGTTTGTCACTAATTTTTTGAAACATCTAGCTTGGTTCAGATAACATAATACTGGTATACAGTAAAAGGCCAAATGGTGGCCCAAAGAAGCCACAGAGACTCAAGCCAGAGATACAGGGATGAGGGGGCAAGAAATCTAATCCTAGGTTTTCTGTTTATCTCTAGCTATCTTATTAATAATTAAATCAATGTGGATTTAAGGATTCTTTGTGTTCTTGTTAAAAATTAGCAAGTAGACATATAGTACTTTGAAACATTATAAAATAAGCAACTTGGGGCCAGGAGTGATGGTGCACACCTATACTCCCAGCAGCTAGGGAGGTTAAGGTAGGAGGATTGCAAGTTCAGGGCCAGCCTCAGCAACTTAGCAAGGCCCTAAGCACATTAGTGAGATCCTATCTCAAAATAAAAAATAAACCAGCTGGGGATGTGGCTCAGTGGTTAAGTACCCCTGGGTTCAATCCCTGGTACCAAAAAATATTTTTTAAAAAAGCAACTCTAGTTGTCTAAGAGATTCTATTTTTTCCTAGTATTATTTGTATCTGTATGAAAGAGCTGGGCTGGTAAGTCCAACATGGTTGGCACTGTTTCTGATGAGGTATCTGTTTGCGGTATATTTGTGGGCATATGTGTGTGTGGTTTTGTCTCCAGAATCACACAGTGTGGGCTGGCAGTCACCAAACCAAATTATCTTTTAGTGAAATGCTGTCAACTAAACTATATTTCCAGTCAGCCTTAATTTATATTCCAAGCTTACTAGGACCTTTAAATGCCATCACAAAATTTTCAAAATCATTGATCTGCAATTACTTCATGCTACTCCTAAATACAAAAGTTCAAAAGAAGTTTGATATTTTTAAAACTTAAGATTACCAAAATCACCTTGTATGTGATGCCAATATTTGGAGTAATGCTCACCAATGTTTCCCAGTATGTGTTTAAAAGATGATGACCTGGGCTTGTGACTCACAACAGGAAGAAGTCAAATGCAGTGAGTGATTAACATTTGTAAAAGTAATTTCATCTATAGTTCTCAGTCATGTTTGAAAGAGCAGGTCCTCTATGGCTTTTATTAAACATGTTTTTTATTGCTGTTTTGAGTATGATATTAAATAGCCTCTTGTAGGCCCTTAATCAAAAATAATCCTTCTTAGTTAAGTTGATATGACTACATTGGTTACTACAAACAAGCATTTCAGTTTTCTCTGATATTTGAAATGTTACATAAACCATGGGTTTATATTTTTCAATTTTGTAAATGAAGACAGGTATAAATCTATAGAGAATCAAGATGTGTCAGGTAGTAAAGAACAATCTGAGAATTTGCATATATAAAATGATCTTTCAAATAATAATAGTGAATAAATTATATTTCACCTTCACAGAAGTTATTTCTGGAATGCATTTATTTTGGTAGTGAAAATTAACAATTTATTATAGAATTTGAATCTGCTTTTCTGGCTACAATGAGAATCAGGAGTCTTGAACTTGACAGACTGTACTTGTCTATGATTACTCAAACCACAGAGTGAGCAGACAGTGGCTGATCCAAGGTTTGTCCTTACATATTCAAGCCAAAAATGATCTCTTTGTTTACCCCATTGTCTAAAATTCTACCCATAGTTTCAGTTCAGTATTGTCAAAGTGTAACTAGACTTCAGAAAAACTGGATGCATATTTTAAAAAACTATGAATCACATGCAAGCTATTCACTCTCTCTAAGCATTAAATTTCCTTATCTGTTGTGAGAATCAAACTTTCTGCAAAGTGTACCAAAGTATACTATCATTATTCTTTTGGGTTAGGACATTTTTAACTCTCATTGTTTGAAATCCTAGAAAAGGGTGTTGGGAGCCATGTGTAAACTATGGACATTGTTTGTGCCATTAAGGCAGGGAAGTTGCGTTTCTGGGAACGCCTGGGTGAAATTCCCTGGTTCGAGAAAGCCCAGATCATTCTGGTGCCTTGACCTAGCTCACAGCTCCAAGTTCAAACACTGCCATCCCGAGATGGGTGTAACCCACCAAGCACCAAACAGTGTGCCTACCCCCACTCCTATGCTGTTTTTCATGAAGAAGCTCCCTCTTCATTCCCTTTGGTCTGTCCTGCTATAAATAAAGCAAGTCCAGACTTTTTCTTTGTGAGAGTCAGACCAACCTAGTCTGCTCAATCCATCACACCCTTGCTTCTAAAATAATTTTGGCTTTCTGTGTTTATTTCATACATAGCTTTTATTTTGCAGCCAGCCCACACCTCTAATGATTACCTACTCCCTCGCCCATGTGGGACATATGCAGGAAGAGGGGTCACATTTTACTGTTACAAGTCATTAGCCATTGCTACCATTATTAACTGCTTTTTTTTTTTTGGTACTGGGGATTGAACTGAGGGGCACTCGACCACTGAGCCACATCCCCAGCCCTATTTTGTGTTTTATGTAGAGACAGGGTCTCACTAAGTTGCTTAGTGCCTCATCATTGCTGAGGCTGGCTTTGAACTCGCGATTCTCCTGTCTCAGCCTCCCAAAGTACTGGGATTACAGGCGTGAGCCACCACGCCCAGCTTATTAACTGCTTTTTTTTTTTTCCCTTTGGTGATGCTGGGAATTGAACCCTGGGCCTCATATACACTAAGCACATTCCTACAACTGAGCTGTATTTCTCAGCCTCTAACTACTCATTTTGATACTGAGCACAAAACATACATTATTATATTTAATTTATTTCATTCTCACTACATGAGTATTGTTATTAATATTATTGCCATTTAAACATAAGGAAACCAAGACTTTGAAACTTCTGCCAGAATGAAGACCTACGTCTGAATTTGGGCTTCATGATAGTTGTTTGATGCTAAACAGTTGTTTAATTCTCCTCAACTTTGAAATAAATTTTGCAGCATTAGGATACCAGGATATTAAGATATTTTAGAAAACTTGGAAATAAAGATATCTAGTAGTTTTTAAAAACTATAAGGCAATGATAGAAATAGTAGCAATAGCAGCAGCCAATTGCATAAGGCTAGCCCTGATAATCAACTTCCCCTTCCCCTAACAAAGAATCTATACAGCACTGCTGAATAGAATGATTAAAATGTTATATATCTTTACTATCCAATATGATAGCCATTAGATACATGTAGCTATTAAACACCAGGTATTTAGCCAGTGTCACTGAGGAACTTATAATATTTAGTTAATTTCAATTTTAATTTTAATAACTACATGTAGTTAGTATTAACCATATTGGACAACATGGATCGAAAGGACATCAGATGCATTATTTCAAAACAAATGAATAAAGTGACTCTTAGTTTCTTACTAAAATATTTGTAGGGCCTGTATATATTATAGACATTTACAATAACTAATATATTGCAGGTGGGTTTTTTTATTTCATGCAAATGTGAGGTACCATAATATATTGAAAAGGGCAGTGGGCCAGAAGGAAAGTGCCTGGATCCTCTTCCCAGGTCTGGCACAAACTAGCTAATATGACTTTGAGCAAGTACTTTGCCTTCCCAGTCTTGAGTTTTCCCTCCCTGTTTTATTTTTTTTAAATTAGTGAAGATACTTTAAAGACCAAATTGTACCAGTTTTTAAATTAATTTCATTTAGATGAGTTTTCTTTTACAAAGTACTAATATATATTCTTTTTTCTTTTTACCAAGCCTCCCCTCCAAATCACTTAATACTCAAAAAATAAATGTATTTTTTCTATTGATCTTTAGAGTAATAACTTTAATAAACAAATTCCCAAATAGACTTACCATGTAGAGATGTGTATGATTTCTATCGGGCATTAACTCTGTTAATACATCTTATTTAACTGGTGCATATTCCTTTTTTATCTCTACAAATCGTTTCTTTTTAATGCCCATTGATACTGTTTAAGGCAATAAGTCTCTATCAGAGTTCTTTCTGGATGCTATTTACATTGTTATTCAATAGATATTAAAAGGTAATCTTTAAAAGGTGGCCAAAGAATAGAAGCAAATCCCATATAAAGCCCTTCCTGATATCCACAGCTCATCCTAATAGGTAACTTGTGTCTTATCTGAATATTATTTCAATTGTTCTATTTTACCTTTTTTAACTAATGCATAATATTGTTTAGAATTTTTTATGTTCCCTAGTCTGTTCACTGCAAGCACAGAATAGATATATTATTATCATGAGAATATTGCCTCAATATCCAATAAAAGAGAACATTGCCTTCATATCCTAGAACATGTCACAAGGTATTGCCATTACTACAATCTGCCCTTGCTTTGATAATAATTACACAAAATAACATTTGAATGGTAGTCTGGAATTTACAAAGCAATTTCATTATTTCATTGATTCAAAAACCTTGACATAGGTTTTATTATTTCCATTTTAAAAACAATGGAATTCTATACTAGAGCAGTTAAATCTTTTTTAAAAAACAGGTGGTTAGTAGTTTTCAAAAGATAAATAAAATAAAACTTAAGTCTGTTTCTTTTTACCCTAACATGAACTCTTTCAGGAAAATATCAAATATAACAAGATATTCTAATCATGTATGACTTACCTTTAAGCTAAATGTAGGCAATTGCATTTTCAGGCTTTCAAACCAGCAGACTTCTAAGAACCTTACTCTGAGAATCCAGTTCAAAAGTTTTACTCTATAGCCAGCTGCTGTGATGCACACCTGTAATTCCAGCAACTCAGGAGACTGAGATAGGAGGATCACAACTTTGAGGCCAGCGTTGGCAATTTAACAAAGCACTGTCTCAAAATAAAAAACAAAAGGATGAGGAATGTTTCTAAGTGGTAGAGTGTCTCTGGTTTCAATCCTTAGTATTAAAAAAAATTACTGTGTAAAGGATTTCTGCCAAAAGTCAGAACAATAGAAAAATAATAGAAAACTATTAGCTCTTTCCTTGGTTTCCTTGTTGACTTCAACTAGATAATAGCTCCCCACTCTCTCAACTACTATCAAACA
>PVHX01035026.1:0-11843 GCA_004024805.1 Geosciurus inauris
AGCCGGGCGCGGTGGCTCACGCTTGTAATCCCAGCACTTAGGGAGGCTGAGACAGGAGAATCGCGAGTTCAAAGCCAGCCTCAGCAATGGTGAGGCACTAAGCAACTCAGTGAGACCCTGTCTCTACATAAAACACAAAATAGGGCTGGGGTTGTGGCTCAGTGGTCGAGTGTCCCCGAGTTCAATCCCTAGTACCAAAAAAAAAAAAAAAGTTTTCCATCAGTGGATTTTGTACGAATTAGTTTGCATCTTATTTCAGAACCACTTTCTTCTGATTCTTCACTATTTTTTGATGAGAGTTGGTGACCTATGGGATTTTATACCTCATAGTTTTTTGAACTTCTGTCCTCTGACTCTTCACGCACATTTCCTGCAATATTTATTTTGAAGCCTAACAACAACAACAAAAACAGCAAATGTGAGGAATGTAGCAAAAAATGATAAAAGATGCAGGGAGCTGGGGTTGTGGCTCAGTGGTAGGGTGCTTACCTAGCATGTGTAAGGCACTGGGTTCAATTCTCAGCACCACATAAAAATGACTAAATCAAATAAAGGTATTGTGTCCACCTACAACTAAAAAAACATTTAAAAAAAAGATCCAAGCATGACAGGCAAGCCAATACAAAAACTTTAGAAGTAAAAACACTTTTTGAGTTGCTTGGCATTCAAGTATTAAACTCTAAAGAAGTGTGAAGTAAGCTAGGCATGGTGGCACACTCTTGTAATCCCAGCTACTCGAGAGGCTGAGGCAAGAGGATGGAAACTCAAGCCCAACTTATCAAGACCCTTTCTCAAAATAAAAAATAAAGATGGCAGGGGATGTAGCTCAGAAAATGGAGTGCTTGAAAAAGGATTACAAATTAATGGTAAGATAATGTTTTAGAGACAAGTGGGAAAAGAAGCAAAGACTATGATAGGATTAAACTAAAATGATTCAGGAGACATTGCCAACAGTGCTGGAAAGAAAAGCAGTGCAGTTTTCAAATTCTGCCTATTTGTAGAATTTTAGGTACATCAACTAAACAGGACAGATAGCCACCCCATGCTGTTTCCTTGTAGAATTATATCTTTCATCATCTCTGCCTCCAACTCAGACTTTCTTTAGCTATCCTCCAACTTCATTGTTCAAAGTCAAACTGAGTAATTAAAAAGTACATTTTAGCCCCGGTGAAGTCAACAGTGCCAAGTGTGGAATCTGAAAAATGACTCCTATCCTGCTTTCGTTTGGACAAGTCAACTGTCTGACAGTCATACACGGCTTTTGTAGCCAATCGCACAATGAAATGAGATCTGCCTTCACCCCCCGAGATATATCGCCCCCAGGGAACAGTGGCGTGCAGCTCCAGAGGGCAACCATACCAGCAGGTTGTTCCAGAATCCTTGACAGAGTCAGATTCTACCCCAGGAGCTTCTTCCATCCACCCCTCCAGTCCTCTTAGCTTTCCTACACATAACTGCACTGTTGCTGTCTCTCACCAGTTACACTGAAACTACTGCAAGCAACTAAATAATTCAGCATTGTTTCTGATTACTCTGTTTGTGGTCACTCAAAATATCATTGTTAGCTGCATTATCCATATGCTAAAATACCCTTATATGATCCTGATTTTGCTTGCCTTTCTTGGGTTAAAGAAGTTACCTTTTATTAAAAGTAAACCTTCAAGGGATATGAGGTCTTTATCTCCTTGCTGCCAAGTGTGGCTTTCGTTAAAGCTTGAAGAGTGAGAAAATGAATAATTTTTCATTAGCCACTAAATGGGGGAAAAAATAGCTTAAGTTTGTAACTTTACACAAGATGAATTTAAATTTGGAAAAAAAGCTAGATTTTCCTGTGATGCTTTTTAGTAAATACATAAGATAAATGCATTGCAGCTAATTTTGCTTTCTGTTAATAAAATTAGTTGCATGTGCAGTCTGGTTGACCCTGCCTCTCCGACAGCACACAGCTGCTTTGGCATGCTAATTGAATTGTCAACAATAAACACAGGAAAGGAGGCACTTAAAGCTACCATTTAGAGACCACAAAACCTTTGCTTAAAGGCTGCCTGCTGTGTCTCCCAACTATGCATGAAAAGCAATTAAGAAAGGTCTTGTATAAATGCAGTCTGCTAAATCAAGGGTAAACTGTATGGTGGAACTAACAAAAGACACACAAAACACTTGCAAATCTTCTCAGGACCAAACTTTGTGCAATGGTGCTTGTTAGAATGTGTGGCCCAATTAATGGAAAAACACTTTGCTAAAAGTTAAATGGCCCTGTTGCCTTTTGCCCTATAAACGGGTGTCTAGCCTTAAGCATGAGAAACCTCACCATAAGCTTATTTTACCCAGGTGTAAACACAATGAACCAGATAGGAAATAGTCTAATAACTTCATCAGCCTAGGCAAACTAGTAATGCTAAGAATTTATACTGAATGAATACATACTTCTTTGTTATTTCTAATTGTGGTCTTGAAAAGGTTACTAAATTCCCACACATGATGGCACAAAGGACACTTTGCTAACACAACAGCTCTATTTGACACCCGTGGAAGGGAAGGATTGCAGGCATTTGTGCTAGGTTAAAAAAAAAAAAAAAGCCTGCATTTGCTGGGAATTATGTGTCAGGGTCACATAAACTGAAGTTACCAGTTTTTTAAGTTGTGTGGAGTTATTGTCTTCTTATGAATAGTTTATAATTTTCACATGTACTTTACCACTTTAAAAAATTACTGTGGTAAGCGCCAGATGATACTTGAGGTTTTGGGTGTTATTGAAGTAATTTGCAGGATAATGTACCCATGAGATTTCTTACACCCCTAAAGCTGATGCCTGGTGGCAGGTTGTATAATAGCAGTGTCTATGTTAACCCAGGAAAGGCCATGAGAAATGGCCCATAGAAACCGGGGGCATGTTTAAAGTTGCCAGTCAATGTTTTTTTAAAAGTGAGATTTTGAAAACACTGAAAGCAAAAGCTTGAAGTCTGCTAAAAATAGGATGACTTAAAAGCTGTTCTCCAAGAAAGCAGACATTTTAAACCTACATTTTAAAATTGAAAACAATTTATATTTATTTTTATGTTGCTGTATACATAAAATATGCCCAAACTGAAACAAGTTGTTTCATCAAAGTTTTAACATTAACATTATTCTGTAGGAGCCTAGAGTTTGTGGGAATTACATATGTACATGCACACAATTATTTATTAGACAATGTTTTATCCAGCTGATTCCAATTGGCTCTTAATTATATTTGAAGATTAGGGAATCACATATTGTAGTTATTTGATTTTTTAAGGATTATTTTTGTTATTTCAAGTGTCGACCTTAAGTGGATGGCAGCATGCTTTGTGCTGTCAAGAAAAAGCAGCTGTAATAAGTTTGGGTTCTTTGATTCTGAGTCTCTATTTTCAGTAAGTCAAGGAGATGTCTTAGAAAATGCTTCCTTTGGCCATTTTTACCCGCTTTGTCTTGCAGTACCAAGTGAAAACTAATCATCTTTAGGAAAATTAAATTCTAAATTGTACAACATGTTGATTCAAAGTTTGTGGATTATCCCAGTAGAATGGATTTGACATTCCTAATACCAAATTATTGCAATGGTATTTTAACATTCCCATGGAATAAACCTGATATTAACAAAGCTGTAACACACACACACACACACACACACACACACACACACACAGCACTTCTGTTTTTAATCAGTTGATTCAGGTAAAATACGACATATTAATCAGAGGTTTTAAACCCAAGAAATAGAACAAGGTTTTATTTCTCTTTTGATTGTCTCATTTTTACTTCATTCTTGCTTACAAAAACCCTGTGGCAAGAATTACTGGTATTCAAAACAAGTCCTCTGAAGTTACTGTCCTTGCTAAATGATTTGAAACAGCTATTAAGTTTGAAGGGTTCAAATGAGTTTCAAAACTTCACGGAGTAGAATATGCCTATGTTATATCTTGCATGGCTGAGTAGCTGCTTTTCTTTGTTGGAACAAAGCTTCTTGAGCACCTGGGTTCTCCCTGGACCTTAGTGAAGGCCATGAATATTTTTGAGAAAATATTCAGACACAAAATGAAGGTTAGCAAAGGAGAGAAAATCAGCCAGCATTTAAGACATTGCCCCTAAATGTTTGCAGTCAATTAGAGCCCTGTTCAAGGTTGGGCTGGAATTCCTCCAGCTGCGGTGTTCCATGTAAAATAAAATATTGCCAGCTGTGGTCAATTATTTGATTTCCCTGTGAAACTCGAGAAACGTGTAAACACTGTTAATATAGTAAAAATTGATCAAGTGTGACATGCTATGTAATTTACTGATTGCAATAGCATTTTAGGTACCATTTCAGAGCAATATGCACCTATTAGTTTCTATATCTCAAGGACTATAGTAAGAGTTTAACTTGCACATTTCAAATTTAGCTTTATATCACAGCGTAGGTCAAGAGACCTGTTTTTTTAGCTATTTGATAAAACAGTATCAACTAATAAATGTTTTTGTGAGGAGTGTTTAATAAAGTAAGAAATGCTCATGATAGAGTATAAATGAATAAAGCAGAACTCAAAGTTGTATATATAATGATTCCAGTTGCATAAAAAATAGGTTTTAAAATGTTAGAAAATCAAACATCTTTTTTTTTTCTGGTTCTCATTTCTGTTAAACCAAAATGTTTGACTCAAAAATTATATTTGGCAGTCTGCATATGATTTGGGTAAGATGTAGAGGGAAAAATATATTAAAACAATCAACAATAGTAAAGAAACAAAAGTGAAAACCAGTGAAAAATCGAAAAATAGAACATCTGAGAGCCCAGGCATTCACTTTCACAACTTGTGCCAACACAGTAATTCCCAACCTACCTGTACCTTAGTGATAAACATTCCTGAGGAGCTAAATATGCTCATTATATTTGGAGAGGATAATAAAGACAAGACACTTAGTCACTTCATGGTCAGGAGGGTAAACTCAGGAGCCAGTCATAAACCTGACATCAAATCTGTCAGGTTTCAGCTTTCTTTCTTTCTCTTTCTTTCTTTCTTTCTTTCTTTCTTTCTTTCTTTCTTTCTTTCTTTCTTTCTTTCTTTCTTTCTTTCTTTCCTTCCTTCCTTCTTTCTTTCTTTCTTTCTTTCTTTCTATATACAAAAAAAAATATATATGTATATATATATTTTATTTTTCAAAATTTTGTTAGAGTTTTATTTATTTATTCTACTTAGGTATACATGATAGCAGAATGCATTTTGATTCATTGTACACAGATGGAGCACAACTTTTCATTTCTCTGGTTGTACATAATGTAGAGTCACACCGTATGTTCAGACATACATGAAGCTAGGGTTGTGATGTCCATCTTATTTCACCATCTTTACTGACCCCACGCCCCCCCCTTCTTCCCCTTTGACCAGTTTCTCCATTCTTCCCGTATCCCCTCCTCCATTATGGGTCAGCATCCACTTATCAGAGAGAGGTTTCAGCTTTCTTATCTATAGAGGTGGAGTAACAACACTACTTACCTAACAAGACAATTAACTGAGATAGTGCAGAGAGAGCCCTCAATGCTCTGCCTTCTGCTGGTACAATAGGTAGTCCTGATTCACAGGTATTACCAATTTTTATGAATTTTAAAATGTCTACACCTTATAGTTTTCAGATTATCAACTATAATTCTGTAAGTTTCATTTTCCTAATACAATATGCAATCAGCATTTTAAAGATCTTTTTGTGGGCCCCAAATATTTAAAATTCTCTATAAAGAAAGTTCCAGGGTATTATCTTTTGCAGCCTCTCAGAGTTCAGCAGTTGCAGCCTTTCTTAAACTGACTAGCTTACACATGTCTTTCAAGATTGACTCAAATACTGCCCCCTCTTTATTCTGCTATTTGTACTTAACTTCTACCAAAATTGACATTGTCATTTTGCTGTATTAAATATTCATTTGTTATTGAGGCATAAATGATCTGGTTTTAACTTTGGCTGCACATATTTAACTAATATGCAGACTGATCAGAAAATAGCCACAAGCTAAGGCTGAAAGTTATGTATCTTGTCCTGGGGGATGATATTATCATCAGTATTCAGTAGATACACTTTAAAAGTCTGTTATATTTTAAATCTCCATTTTTTACTATGTCATCACTACTCAGAGCTATACTTTGATTTGTAACTACTTAAAGGGGGAGCAGAGAGGCACAAGGCTTTGAGTTCCTGGGTAACTTTGGCCTGTCTGGAAAAAAAATTACAAAATATGTTGCTTACTAGGGACCCTTTTATATCTTTTTTTTTTTTTTTTTCCCTGTTGTGGACTGAATCCATGACCTTGGGCGTAAGTAGGCAAGTGCTTTACCCCTGAGCCCAGGGATTCCTTTTAATACTCAGTTAGGTCCATTATGCCCTCAATGTGCTCAGCACCCTCTCCCACACACAATGTTCACTCCAATCCGAAGGGTCAGTCCAGTCTAGGTACCTTTGGATTCGCCATATGAAGTTCTTCCACAGGTCAGGAATTGCCACAATAGTCCTCTGTACTCCCATAGCAGGGATGGAGTGTTCTGGAGGATCCCTGGAAGTTGAAGAGGCATAACATTGGAGTTTGCATGTCCTGTTGCATTTGTTCTTACCAGGTATAATGAAGACCTCTGCCCTAACTCTGCTGTTGTTTTGTGTGTGAGGGCTAAAACCTCCACCTTGGTATACCTGAGCCAAGAAGGCTCCTCACAAAGGTTACATCTCTGGGTCATGCCAAGGCTTTGAATCTGTTACCACCAGGGCCCAGAAGCTCTGTCTCCCTTTGATGAGCTGTCTAGGTGCCTTGGCCACACTCCTTGTCCAGTTTCTTTGTCACCACAATGACTGTTTTTATTGGGGTGCTTTCCTTTTCCCTTCCACTGAGCCTCTGGCCATGTCTTCCTAGGTCCTCTGATAGGTATCAATCACTTGGAAGTTCAGAAGGGGTTGAGATCTCCACATGCAAATTTGTCAACTTCCTCCCCAACTTCCTTTAGGGGCTGTACATCTGCAGTTTGTGTGTGGGGTGGGCAAGTAGATTCGAGTTCCACATCTCTGAGTACTCCTCTAAGTGTCTCATAACATTGACAACCTATACATCAGCCATATTTCTGACTTGGACCAGTTTTCAAATCACCTCTATGGTATTTCCTTCAATTTTGTTTTCCCTGGGTTTTGCAGTTGACTTCCAAGACAAAATTCAAGATTTTATGGAATTCTCAGCAGGTAGTTTTTGCAGTTGGGTGTGCATTCCCAGAACTGTTTAGACTACCCTTAGCAAAAGACCAGAGGCACTTTCACTTGGACAACTACAGTGCCTCTCTGTGTCTTTCTTTTATACTCACTCACCACACTGTGAGCACGGAATAGATATTAAAAACATTTTATTGTTGCTGGGCATGGAGACAGGCTGGCACTCAAGTTCCTTATAAATACCACATGACTTTTGGTGATTTTCCCCAAACTGCAGCTTGGCAATTGTTCCTGCAGTAACCAGATAACTTCCTGGATTTGGGGCTGATTTTATTGTTAGGAGAATAATCAAGGTAATTCATGCAACCAACATAAAAATACTGAAATTTGAATACATTAGTCAACCTTTAATTTTGTTGAAAGAAGTTTCTATGACTTATAACTACATGCCATATGATTATTTAAGTTGAAAGAAAAATCCCTAAATCAAATCAGCTGGCAGTAAATGAAGGCAGATTAAGCCACACACACAAAATAAATTTGTGTAATTGTTTATGTTACTTTATCTAAACATAAAATTCACTAGTAAACCCCCCAGAGCAGTATTTTATTTCCATTTGGAAAATTGCAATTGGTGTTTTTTCCATTGTGTATTTTGGTTCTTATGAGAAGAAAGTGGAAACATGGCCTGATGAGGTGACAGTAATGCCTGAATCCACACCCCGCCACTAACGTTTCTCCCTGTGGGATTCTGTGTTCAAAGTCTCTAACACTCGCTGCTATTAATAAAAGCTGAGTAAAATGATGCCTTTGTCTGAAGACATTAGCAGAATTGTAGTTGAATTCCAAAGGACTGGGGGTGGTGAGGAGGGTGTGAGAAAGCCAGTTGTCTAGGGCACCATCCTAAAGGGTTGCTAAATTTGTTAAGGGAGAAGGCACCCAGCCAGCCATCAGTGAACCACAGTGTTCTATAGCCAATCCATGATGCTGGGACTAGTTGGGCTTACTTTGAGCAGTCTATCACATGTGCTACTCTGAAACTCTAAAGACTCTATATTTTAATAAAGCAAATTTAAAAAATTTGAATATGCAGTCTTGTTCTCTACATATATTAATGACTAACTTAGAGTTAGGTTATCAATATAAGCCAGACACGGTGGTGCACGCCTATAATCCCAGTGGCCCAGGAGGCTGAGGCAGGAGGATCATGAGTTCAAAGGCAGCCTTGGCAAAAGCAAGATGCTAAGCAACTCAGTGAGACCCTGTGTCTAAATAAAATACAAAACAGGGCTGGGGATGTGGCTCAGTGGTTGTGTGCCCCTGAGTTCAATCCTCAGTACCACCAACCCCCCCAAAAAAGATATCTAAATATTTTAAACAAACTAGGAAAACCATACCATCTACTCCCCTCCCCAATCAAACCCTCTGGAATAGAAAAATATCTTTCCCTATGTCATTCTTATTTGAGGATAGTGCAATGTTTTAGCACTATGCCTAGACACTAAAATCAGTTAGAAATCCTGGGCCTCACCACAGTCCAACTGAAATCGAATCTCTGGGGGTAGGTCCCATGAGTCTGTAAGTGTAAATGCTCCCCAGGGCTCTGAAGGTGATTCTGATATGTAATAATGGTTGGATGAAAACCATGTGGCAATGGTTAGTTACTACCATACTCTCCAGCTTGAACTTGCATCAGAATCACCTGAAGGGCTTGTGAAAACAGATTTATAGGCCCCACTCTCAGCATTTCCAACTCAGCAGTCCAGAGTGAGTTCGAAGATTTTCATTTCCAAGTTCCAGGGCTTGTTGCCACTCTGGGGACCACATGTGGAGAGCCACTGCTGTGATATGAACCCTGAGTCATTCTGCACCTCCTAAGGTATTTTCACTCCTAGAAAACTTCCAAAAGTGTTATCATTGCTTATGGTTCGGATTTGGAGATGGGGCATTGGAGCCAGTGCCAAAGGATTAGGCTTTCCAGTGAGAAAAGGACTTTAAGAAAAAAGTTAAGGTGAGAAGGTTATAAAGATTGAAGAGAGGAAGCTTTGGATCTTAAAAGTAGAGAAGTTTGCGGAGGGAAGACTAGGGGGAATTGTAATGGGCATAAGGGAATTTAAAGAAAAACTTTAAAGATGTGTTGCTGGGGTGTCTGTCTTCTATGTGCCAAGAAATATGGGTAACGGATCACTTTTGCGTCCCAGCACACCTGTCTGGAATAAACCACGTGTATTTTGCTTCTAAATCCATTACATTCGCTACTTCTTTTTTTCTTCATCTTTCTTTTCCACAACAACCTAACTTGGACAATTCCCTAAAGAAACAAGAGTTAGAAGGAACAAGGTTTGCAAAGATTCAAAAGACTGAATTCTTGGAGCTTGAGGAAAAAATGTCTAGGAGAGTGTGTTCAGGGCTATGCTGGAAAAATGTATCCCATGGCTGCCTTCTCTTATTGGTCGAAAGAAGTCCTGGTATGGGGAGCACCCCCTGTACTTCAGTTATGTTGGGGTGCAGAGGGAGGATGGGAGTGAAGAGACGTCCAGGAGGGCCCTGTATAGGCAGGCTGTCTCAGATGGAGGTCCAGGCAAGCTGCCCATCCATGTAGAGCTATCTGTCCACATCACGATGGGACAAAATCTAGTTTGGGCTGAGAAGCTCTGAGGTGGTGCAGAGAGATGAGTGACTTGGTCTGGGAGGAGAGTGTATGGATGCTGAAAGAGTGTCCAGCACTGTCTTTACAGACTGCTGAATGTTCAAGTGACAGGAGTCTACCCGTAAAAAGAGAACAAAATCCTACATAAGTCATTTCGGTCTTCTCTCTAGACACTATATGATGTTTACTAGCTCTGCAAACTGTAGCAAAACAAGCTTTGCCTTTGTAGTGCCTATCCTCACGGCAAGTGACACTAATGAGCCCTAAAAAGACCTCAGTAAAGTGAGAACAGGGGTTCTGGTCATCAACAGACAAGATAGCTGCTTTCTGAATTAGTGAAAGTGGGTACAATTGAGACAGAAAAGTGGTTTTTGTATTTTTTAAAATTTATACTTAGGTATACATGACAGCAGCATGCATTTTGATTTATTGTACACTGATGGAGCACAACTTTTCATTTCTCTGATTTTACGTGATGTAGAATCACATCATATATGCAGTCATACATGAAGCTAGGGCTATGATTTCCATCTCATTCCACCATATTTACTGCCCCCATATCCCCTCCCCCCCTTCCCCTTTGACCGAAGTTCCTCCATTCTTCCCATGTCCTCTCCCTCATTATGGATCAGCCTCCACGTATCACACAGAACATTTGGCCTTTGGTTTTTTGGGATTGGCTTACTTCGCTTAGCAAGATATTCTCCAACTCCATCCATTTACCTGAAAATGCCATAATTTTATTCTCTTTTACTGCTGAGTAATATTCCATTGCATATATATAACAGTTTCTTTATCCATCTATCTATCGAAGGGCATCTAGGTTGGTTGCACAGTTTAGCTATTGTGAATTGAGCTGCTATAAACATTGAAGTGGCTGCAGCACTGTGGTATGCTGTTTTTAAATCTTTTGGGTATAGACCGAGGAGTGGGATAGCTGAGTCAAATGGTGGTTCCATTCCAAATTTTCTAAGGAATCTCCATACTGCTTTCCAGATTGGTTGCACCAATTTGCATTCCCACCAGCAATGTATGAGTGTGCCTTTTCCCTCACAATCTTGCCAACACTTACTGTTTGTATTCTTGATAATTGCCGTTCTGACTGGCATGAGATGAAATCTTAGAGTAATTTTGTTTTGCATTTCTCTAATTGCTAGAGATGTTGAACATTTTTTCATTTGTCTGTTGATTGTACATCTTCTGTGAAGTTTCTGTTCAGCTCCTTGGCCCCATTTATTGATTGGGTTGTTTTTTTGCAGTTAAGTTTTTTGATTAGTGATCTATTAGATATGACTGTGGCAAAGATTTGTTCCCAGAATGTAAGCTCTCTGTTCACTTCATTGTTTGTTTCTTTTGCTGAGAAGAATCTTTAGTTTGAATCCATCCCATTTATTGATTTTTGATCTTACGTCTTATGCTAGAGGAGTCTTGTTAAGGAAGTAAGGTCCTAATCTGACATGATGAAGATTTGGACCTATTTTTTCTTCTATTAGACATTGGGTTTCTGGTCTAATTCCCAGGTCCTTGATCCACTTTGAGTTGAATTTTGTGCATGGTGAGACATAGGGGTTTAGTTTCATTTTGCTGCATATGGATTTCCAGTTTTCCCAGCACCATTTGTTGAAGGGGCTATCTTTTCTCCAGTGTATGTGTTTGACTCCTTTGTCTAGTATAAGATAACTGTATGTAAGTGGGTTCATCTCTGTGTATTCTATTCTATACCATTGGTCTACATGTCTATTTTGGTGCCGGTGCCATGCTGTTTTTGTTACTATAGCTTTGTAGTATAATCTGAAGTCAGGTATTGTGATGCCTCCTGCTTCACTCTTCTTGCTAAGGACTGCTTTGGCTATTCTGGGTTTCTTATTCTTCCAAATGAACTTCATGTTTGCTTTTTCTATTTCTATAAGGAATGATGTTGGGACTTTAATTGGAATTGCACTGAATCTATATAGCACTTTGGGTAGTGTGGCCATTTTGACAATATTGATTCTGCCTATCCAGAAGCATGGGAGAT
>PVHX01035027.1:0-11842 GCA_004024805.1 Geosciurus inauris
GTTTATTTCAGTTAGTGCAACAGTTTATATAGGGTCCTCGGATCAATCATGGCCCTGAGGTTAGGTTACAGCCAATAGGGTATTGATCCATGTCAGGTGCACAGCCAATCAGCATGGGATGAGAAAAGGAGAGGCACTGAAGGCAGCCAATCAGCATGGGGTAAAGAGGAGAGGAAACATTCAAAGTAACCAATCAGCATGGGGAAAAGGAAAGAGGAGGGGAGGCATTGAAGGCATGGAGAGAGCTCCTATATACTGGTACATTAAAAACTACAAAACATTATGGAGCTAACTTAGTGGTATAAAAAATATATGGAGATGTATATTTTGTTTATGGATTAGAAGATCCAATACTATAACGTCAATGCTCTCCAAATTCATCTGTACATTTAAAACAACACCACTCACAATCCCAGAAAGTCTTTTTTTTAATTGTCAGTGTACCTTTATTTTATTTATTTTAATGTGGTGCTGAGAATCAAACCCAGTTCTTCACATATGCCAGGCAAGTGCTCTACTACTGAGCCACAACCCCAGCCCCCTAGAAAATCTTTTGAACAGAAATTGACAGGTTAGTTATAAGGTTCATATGAAAATTCAAAGGACCTATAATAGCTAAAAGAACATTTTAGTGAAGTGTGGTGGCACATGGCTATAATCCCAGTGGCTCAAGAGACTGAGGCTGGAAGGTCTCAAGTTCAAAGCCAGCCTCAGCAACTTAGCAAGACTCTGCATCAAAATAAAAAATAAATAAAAAGGACTGGGGATATACCCCAGTGGTTAAGCAATGCTGGATTAATCCCTGGTACCCCCCAAAAATTTTTTAAGTGATGAAAGCTGATTATCCTTCATGGATTGTATCAGTGCCAATGTTGTCATGTTGACAGTGTACTGAAGATTGTGCTGCTGGTGGAGGCAGGATAAAAAGATATATAGGATTTCCCTGAACATGCATTTTAAACTTCTTATAAATCTATAATTATTGCCAAATAATAAGCTAAAAACTTAAAAGAAAAAGAGAGACAAGTGAAGATAGAGAAGGCATGTCCTTAGAGTCCTCCAACAGGTTCAATCTGGCCCCATTCCCTTCAGGAATTCAAACCAGCAAAACGGTTAAAAAAAAAAAAAAAAACAGAACTAGAGCTTTGCTTGTTTTTCTTCTATTCATTTCACACACCAGAAGATCAAGAAAGGCCTACAAAACGTATCTTGCTGAACTCCACACACAGCAAATGTATACCTCTTCTATGACCACTATCTAAAAACTATAAAACAGAAAGATGCTATCAATGTGTACTAGTCAGTTTCCTGTCACCAAAACAAAAAACCTGAGGCAATAAATTTACAAAACAAAAAGGTTTATGTTATTTCACAATTCTGGAGACTGCAGTCTAAGATTGAGTAGTACATTTCTTTAGGCCTCTAGTGAAGGCAGCATATAATGATGGGAGCATGTGATAGAATACACTGCTTACCTCATGAGCTCAGAAACAAAGAGATAAGAAAAGACATTTCCAACAACTCCATTCAAGCGAGTATACAATGACCTAAGGACTCCTATAAGGTACCACGTCCTAAAGGTTCTGTTACTTCCCAGTAATGCCATGCTGAGGAGGACCAATGTTTTAACACATGGACACTAATCTAAGCCATAGCCACAACTATATCCTTTTCTTAGCGAACTCCAAGTGTTCCATAGTGATTACTACTTCCATTTACAGACTTGCAAATTCTATGTTTAGTTTTATTCTTAGTGGGAAATTCTTGCCTGCAACTAATGGTGAGAACATCACTGTGAAATGAACAAACAGCAGAAAAACTGAGACAAGAATATTACATGAAACAGGCCAGTCAAAAACTAAAGTTTGGGAAATAATGGGCATTATTTTTTATAATTGGGAGAATACTTGCCCCAATCAACCCCTAAGAACACAGTAATTCACTTAATCTGGAGAATTAGCCTAAAAAAGGGGTATTTTGCATAGGGGTAAGCCATAAAACGAAGACCATAAAGTCCTCAACAACCCTTGAAAATGCACTTACTTTTGCTGAGGCATGGTGGTGGCCACAGCAGTATAAAGACCCCTAAGACATGGTCCATGCCCTGCACTTTTCAAGAAAATCATTTTGCTCTATGCCTCCCCGGATGTGTATACCATACCTAGCATATTGAAAAAACTGCTGAGAATTAATTTTCATTCTTATAGAAAAAGAAAAAAAAACACCCTTTTAAAATCAAGTAGTCTGACTAGTCAGCTACAATGCTCAATATATTAACATTTTTTCCTCTAAAATGCCTAAGGCTATGAGTGTGATCTTTTATTACTATGCCTAATATGAAAAATGCTTTAAGGCCACATGATGGATGGAAATAGTGTTCAATAAGAAATACCTTCAATTGTACATATCAAAGGGACAGGAAAAAAGCATTGTGAGTTTTTCTTCTTATTTCATAGAAAGAAAACTTGAAAGAATTTTTTTTTTATTCCAAAGAGGATATTTTGAGGATCTTTTCTGGGATTAATACAAGTATTTTGAGAGAAAGAAATAATTGTGCTATTAGAAGGTCTTTGTCTACTGAGTTTAGTATATTATATTTCTCCAAATTTAATTGGATCATGTGACAATGTTAGAAAATACGAGTTAGAATTGCAATTTTCCCATGTAGTGTTTTTTGCACCCCCATCTATCCTGAGAAGAGCTTCCTATTCTTCTCATGGTTGAGACTCAGTTATGTTTATATCCTCTGAACTCTAAACAAAAAAGTTCCATTTGAAGGTCATTTCAAAGACAGAAACTGAGATCTATTCCCCATAGAATTCCAAGGTGAATCCCCAAGGTGTTTGGTCCCTCTAACAAATATACATCCTTGAAGTAATTTCCCTTTTTACTATAATTATCACACTGTTTGACATTTAAAACTTCAGTTTATCAATAGCGGCATTTTTCATTAAATGATAAATTTCAGGATATTATCACACTGAGCAGAAATGCCAGAAAGCCAAGAATACACACATCAACATAAGAGATGAACTCCAACCACGTTACACGTGACCCACCCACTACTGAGTCCTCTTTATTCATGTCAGAAAGAGCTCCTCATACTTATTATAATTTTTTTTCTTTTTCCAACTAATGTTGTTTTGAATTTGTGCACTTTTCAGATACCAACATAGTGGTAAAGCCCTGTGTGCGTGCCTTTGTTAAAGACTATAGAGGCTATTACTGCCATGACAAAAACATTTATGATGCATTGAAAATTTTGTTTTAGAATTGCCTTTCCAATCATTACATTATAAGCAAATTTCCCTGCTGTTTACTTACACATTCATGTAATATCTTCTTTGTTTATGGCTTTACATTTTACAGAACATTTGCCCTTTGTAAAGTCTATTTTTTTGGTGGAGAGGTTACCAGGGATTGACTCAAGGGCACTTGACCACTGAGTCACATCATCAGCCCTATTTTGTATTTTATTTAGACAAGATATCACTGAGTTGCTTAGGGCATCACTAATTTGATGAGGCTGGCTTTGAACTTGCAATCCTGTTGCTTCAGCCTCCCAAGCCACTGGGATTACAGGCGTGTGCCACTACGTCCGGTTAAAGCCTCTATTTCTACCTTGGGAATTTAGAAGTACAGAGTGGATAGGGCAGTGGTGATATCTTCCATATTTACATTGACTGGAGCACTGTTCTGCTTTGTGACACTCCTTCTGAAGCCCTTTCAGTTAAATGAGAATCAAGAGATGTCATTCCCAAAAGCTGCCAGGTTGTCAAATAGAGGAATGCAGATAGCACATACTCTGCTAGGGTGATGAGTGGACCCCAGGAGAAGGAGGAAATTCAAGGCAGAGGCCTTCAGAGTTCTAAATACCAAGTTTTAGCCAAGTTTCACCTATCCAAGCTTGGTAATGGGAAAAATGACAACCACTGTTAGTGACAGTAAAATGTGATTTTCATTAATAATGTTGCATTTCAACAAATGTCTACAGTTACATTTATTTTGTCCTTAAGTGAGAAGATGCTTACATTTTGCCCAGATCAATCTGATTGCTTAGAAAAATTGTGGGTGCATGGCTGAACAATAACTAACATTAAAATGGCCATAGGATACCATGTGGTTCCCCAATAGAAACCTCCCATTTCAGTTACCTCTAGTCACCCCTGCTTTTAATTCCTGCACCAGAGGACTCTTAGGGAACAGCAGAGGCCATTTCAGAACATTTTCTATTTGAAATCCACAAACATCTACTGAGTTCCTTCCCTGTGCTGAGCTTGCAAAGAAGGGGAGGTGGAGACTATATCCAGGGACCAGTTTGGGCAGGAAGAAGCACTTGGAAGGAAGAAGTTGGCACGGACAGCTCAGAAGGAGAGGAGAGTCCCCAGGCCTACAATAGGGAAGAAGGAGGGTGCAGGAAGCCAGTTTACGCTGATGTAGCCCTTTGGACCAAGTGAAGTTGCAAGCACATGTTGAGAGAAGCATCAGGGTGGCCTGTGGATGTAGTTCAGTGGTACAGCACTTGCTTAGCACAAGAAGGCCCTGAGTTCCATCCCCAGCACTACCAGGAGAAAAAAATCTCAGAACTGGGTGATAGTGAACAAAAGTCATTTTTCTGATATGTGATTGGTAAATACTTTCTCCTAGTGTATGGCTTGTCTTCTAATTCTTTTATGTGGATTTCTAAGAGCAAACATGTCTTGTCATGAATATAAGGAGTAGCTAAAGGGACAACAAGTGTGCTTACTCCATTCTCCCAGTGTTCCAGTTGCAACTCTTTCAAATGGGGATATCAGTGTTCTTTTATTTGACTATAAGCAGCTGGGTTATAAATTGATTCTTGAATGAAATAAATAATTAAAATGAATAAAGTATTTCTGATAAAATAATTTTATGATTTGATCATTGTTAAAAATGTTGAATAAATGCCTTTTATATAGCCTCCTGAATGCAATATTGTGTTATCTTAATAGCATCCAAAGCTCTTAATATATTTTAATCAAGGATCTAATTTTCAAAGGGGCTAAAATAAAAACGTTGAAATATTATTCACTGTACCCTCATCTAAGAGGTAAATTATCCATTCTAACTTCCTGTATTCTATGTAGTACATAAGAGCCCCCAAATCTTCCCCAGAAGGGTTATGAATGTTCTCTGCTCCAGAGGTCACAAAGCTGAGATATGACCCACAAATGGGTTTTCTTGGGATTTTCTTTAACCTTTAAGGTAACATTTTTAAAATCTGGAGGAAATATTTTAAAATACAGGATTTCATAGGGATATCTGAATGTGTAGGTTCTTAAAACTGAGATTCTGTGGCCACAGTGAGCATTCAGGCCAAATATCAGTCTGGGCCCTGGGGCTATGGCTCAGTGGTAAAGCACTTGCTGAACTTGTGTATACAATGCCCTGGATTCCATCCTCAGCACTGCCAGAAAAGAAAAAATTCTGAGTGATAGTGACCACCCTAGGTGGGCTTGAGTTCCCTCTTACCCTGATCCTATCACTAATGAGCATGAAGGCAGCCAAGGATTGTTTATCAATGTGCTTCCACTGTTTTTCTCTTCTTATGCTCATCAGATATCATTGATTTTTGTTGCCTGTCTTGTCTCTCAAGGTCTTGGCTTTGTACTCTTGTTCTCATTCAATCATCTTTTTCGAGATAAGAACAATAGTCCTAGCGAGGCGTGGTGGCACACACCTGTAATCCCAGCACTTTGTGAAACTGAGGCAGGAGAATAACAAGTTCAAAGCCAGCCTCAGCAATAGGGAGGCGCTAAGCAACTCAGTGAGACCCTGTCTCTACATAAAATACGAAATAGGGCTGAGGATGTGGCTCAGTGGTCGAGTACACCTGAGTCCAATCCTTGGTACCAAAAAAAAAAAAAAAAAAAGAACATAGTAGTCCATATGGAGACATATGTTCCATAATCCCATTTTATGGCTGGTGGAATTAGAACTCAAGTCCCTGGACTCTTTTACTCACATATAGATTCATTTTGTGTTACTTTCCTTGTGAAAAATGTTTTAGGCATGTTTCATACCTATTATTTTCTTCCAAAATAATCAAGAACATATTCAAAACATACAACATGTGCAGAAAGTCAGCACTACCCTAGATACTGCTGGGGCCAAGTTACAACAGAGCTGGCCCCTGCCAGAAGGAGCTCCACAAGGGGCTGAGGGAAGACCAGAGAGGGAGAAGCAGACAGGGAAAGGCTGCTAATATGGATGGAATAAAGCATTTACTTATGGAATGTCAGTTGTGGGAGAACAGATAAGCTAGCAAGTTTTAGTACAGACAGAGATTCGATCATCTCCTTTTTAAGTTTTTCCTTGCATAGCAATTTCGGAAGCTAATTTTTCCATGCAGATCTATACCCTGGATCCAAGCAAAGTGTGTGTGCCCAAAGGTGTGGTTTGGAGTGAAGTATTTGATCTCATTACGGGCCATGCTAATAGAATGTCTCCTCTTAAACCCCCTTTAAATTCGTATCCTTAACCCTCCATCAAATTAGGAATTTTCCATCCAATGCAAATCTGCTCTATCTGTTAAGCCACTCTCTGGTGGACAAGGAACAGCTACTTCTCAGCAGTGAATAAGACCCACCTCTGGACTGGTATATACTGGCCACGATAAATATTACACAAAAGGGAGTTCAGAAATGGATACAGATGTATATGGACAATGAAATTTCAAGAAATGTGCAAAAATAAATCAAAGGAGAAAGGTAATCTTTTTAATAGATGTTGTTGGAATAATTGAACATCCATATGCAAAATAATAATAATTAATAATAATGATAAAAGAAAAAAAAGAAAAATATCTTCAGTCTAGACCTCATTCCTTATGCAGAAATTTTTAGGATCTCGAACTTAGTGAAGAGTTAGATGTAATACCAAAATGTGACCTATAAAGAAAGAATGGATGATGGGCTGGGGTTGTGGCACAATGGTAGAATGCTTGCCTAGCATGTGTGATATACTGGCTTCGATCCCCAGCACCATATTAAAAAAAAACTAAATAAATAAATAAACAAAATAAAGGTATTGTGTCCATCTACAACTAAAACTACTTTAAAAAAGCAAAAATAGATGAACAAAACCAAAACTAAAATATGAAAGTGTTGCTCTTAAAATATAAAAATAGTGATTGAAATCCACCAAGAGGATTATAATACTTGCCACACACTAGAAGAAATTATTTACCAATCACATATGTGACAAATGACATTTATCCAGAACATATAAAGAATTTTTGCAAGTAAATTTAAAAAGAAATTGAAAAAGGCAAAGAAATTAATAGACATTTCAACAAAGAAGATGTAGAGATGACAAACACATGAAAAGATGCCATTTGGGAAATGTGAATTAAGCTCACAATGAGATAACATTCACATATGTTAGAATGGAAAGTAACAACAAGTCAATACCCAGTGCCCAACAAGGATGCAGGGCAACTGGATCTTTCATCCATTGCTGATGGAATGTAAAATGGTATAAACTATTTTTAAAATGGCTTGGTACTTTCAAAAAGTTAAACATATACTCACATGTATAATATGTCAAAATATACTCTACTCTCATGTATATCTAGAAGGCAAAACAACAACAAAAATATGGACCTCAGCTTACAATGGATAAATTTATGACTTTTCAACTTTGATTGAAAGTACCATACAACAATTCTGTTTTTCACTTCCTGTACAGTATTCAGTAAATCACATTCCTCAACACCTTATTATAAAATGTGCTTCATGTTAGATAATTTTGGTCAACTATGAGCTAACGTAAGTAATCTGGAACATGTTTAAAGTAGGCTAGTCTGGGGGATGATGTTGGGTAGGTCAGGCATATTAAATGCATTTTCCTCTTTTCATATTTTCAACTCATAATTGGTATGTTGGATTTCATACCCATTATAAGTTAAAGAAGTTTCTGTATTTAAGTACTCTGATGTTGGGTGCATATATATTTAAAATTGTTTCATTTTCCTGTTTAATTGACCCTTTTAGCACTATATAATAACTTTCTTGTTAAAAAATATTTTTATTAGTTGTTGATGGCCCTTTGTTTATATTTTTATTTATATGCAGTGCTGAGAATCGAGCCCAGTGCCTCACACATGCTATGCAAGTAATCTACTACTGAGCCACAACCCCAGCCTTCTTTATGTAAAAAAATATATCCACAATATGTACAAGCAATCCCACCTGTAATATTATTTTTGGTAATAAAAATCCTTTATGTGAATGTTCAGTAGCAGCTTTATTCATAATTACCATAATGTGTAAACAAGACAAAGGCTTTTTTTCGATGGGAGAATGGATAATGAAAATGTGATACATCTACATAATGGAATAATACTCAAAAATAAATAACAAGCTACTGATATAAACAAACTTGAATTGTTGTCTATAGAATTATGCTAACAGGAAAAAAAAAGAGAAACTCAAAAGATTATATATTTTAGGAGAAAATTTACGTAACATTCTAGAAAATGCTGAACTATAAGAAGGGGACCAGATCTGTGATTATTCAGGGTTTCTGGATGAGGGAAGAGTTTGACTCAAAAGGGGAAACATAAGGAAACTTGAGAGGTGATGGAACTCTTTTGTATCCTGATTGTGTTGGTAGTTACAGAAATCTACACGAGTTAAAATTCCTAAAATTGTACCACAAAAAAAGTTAATTTTAGATGATGTTGATTAAAATCAATCACACAGAATGGATTTGAGTTGAGAATATGTGTGTAAAAGAAGTGTCTAACTCCAATAGGATTTGCCAAAGAAACAAAATCCATACAATGTATATATTGGGGTGGGGGGAGGGAGAGAATTTTATGGTAAATAAGTGTTCCATACAATTATGGGGGCTGAGAAGTCCCAAGATCTAATGGACAAGCTGGAGACCCAGGAGAGCTCATGGGTAGTTTCTGTTCAAGTCTGGATACCTAGGAAACAGAAGAGCAGATGATATAAATTCCAATCCCAAAGATGGCTAGCTCAAGACTCAAGAAAAGCTAATGTTTCAGTACAAGTCCAAAGACCAGAAAAGACCAATGTCTCAGCCCAAGTAGGCAGCATGAGTTCCCTCTCAGATTTTTTTTTGTTTTATTCAGGTCTATAGAAGGTTGGATGAGGCCCACCCAGAGCATAGAGAACAAACTGCTTTACTCAGTCACCTGATTCAAATGTTAACTTATCCAGAAACACCCTCACAAACACACCCAGAATGATATTTGACATGTGTGTAACCCAGTCAACATGATACATAAACTTAATACTCACACTAACTTCAGGAAATTGAATTCAATATACTATTCTCTGAGGTCTCTGGGGGTTTAAAGAGGAAGCCTTAATCTATGCCCTACTAGTGATGACTACCATCTCTGGCACAAAGTCAGTGCTCAGGCCATGTTTGTTGAATGAATGAGTAATTTTTGAAGTCTATTCTGGATTACTTTATTGTTTCTGTGCCTATTCTGAGACTAGTTAGGTCCTACAATTTAATCTACCTCAAATATGGAGGTGGTGCAAAAACCACACTGGAACAGATATGAATCCCTTTACCTTCTCAGACAGCAAAATTTGCCATACAATTTTCCAGCTCTAGCAAAAATATAAGCCCTTCCAAGAATAAGGCATAGATGAATAGTTCAGAGTTAGGCAGCTTGAGGCTAAGGGACCTATAAGAGAATCCAAGAGGAGGTGTCTGAGTCTCTGGAAGAGAGAGATTATTTGCAGATTCAGATGTGTGGATTTAGTGGCAGGGGAGGTCGAGTGAATGGTGAAGTCTGAAGAGTAAAAATGACAAGTGGATGGAGGCCAGAAATCCAGGAAACAGAAACCTGAAGTGCTAACACAGAAAGAGGATTCTGCAGTAGAGCCTGAAATAGAGAGATTTTTTCTCTTAGAGAGAAAAAATCATGAGGAACTGGTGTCATATAAACAAAAATGAAGTTGCATCAGGAAGAAGGTGATCACAGTGTCAAGGTCTACAAGATTTCTGTAAGACTAGAGAATGAGGACAAAAGAAAATGAAATTTTCATGGATTAATTGAAAAAATTCCAACTGTTTTTTTGTGCCAGGGATTGAACCCAGGGATGCTTAGATGCTTAACCACTGAGCCACATCCCCACCCCTTTTTTATGTTATTATTATTATTTTGAGATAGAGTTTCGCTAAGTTGCTCAGGGCCTTGCTAAATTGCAGAGCCTGGCCTTGAACTTGCAGTCATTCTGCCTCAGCCTCCTGAGTCTCTGGGATTATAGCTATATGCCACCACACCCAGCCCAACTACTAATTTTCTACTGCGTACCTGTTTTATCCAGGCAAGACAATGTTCTTCTAATTAGAAAGGAGCAAGCAGAAAGGTAACGTAGAATTGAAGTCCCAGATGAACCAAGAGATAGCAGGAATTTATTGAACTATGTATTACAAATAGAAACCCTCAGGTCCAGTCTAACAACATTTCCAGTGTGGAAGGAACTTACAGGTGTAATTGCAGTCACTGTCAGTAATTTTTGATGGCTTGTAAAACAGGAGAGATGTGTAAAGAGTGGACACAGGTAAGGGTAGCTTAGAATTTCAGAAATAGGCAGCAAATGGAGATTTCAAGAATAACAGTCAGTCTGGCCCTGAATCCTAACATGGTATGTGGTAGCAGGAGGAATGAGAGATGACTCAGGTTTTAGAACCAGGTCACTGATGGACAGCAATAGCATCAAAATAAACATAGCAGCCTGGGCACCAGTTTTTTAGGAAAAGTGAGGATATAGCCTGAGCTACATTGATCTTTCAATTAATGGTATTTTTCAGAAGTTCTCAGGAAGTGGAGAAAAGAGATTCTCACTGGGTTAGCCACTGGGTTAACCTTGAAGAGTGCTTAGTATGAGGAGTGAGGACACTAGGACACGAGGACACATGCAAAAAAGTGAATAAAAATGGTGCACTTCAGGACAAATTTGACTTCAAAGAAAGTAAGTCCTTGAGACAACTGGCACCTGAGCTTGCTCACTTTTGTTTCTTGACACACACATTCCCAAAGAATATAAGCCTAGACACTTCTATATACCTTTCATACTGGCCCTCATTGTAATATGATTACCACTGTAAAGACTCTACTTTCAAGTAAAGATGTACTGTGAGGTACCAGGAGTAAAGATTTCAACATATGAATTTTGTTCCAACTATCCAAACCTATTCTTCTTGCCCAAAAATATAACAATAATGACAAAAACAGTGAGTGATGATATCCTACATGGGGGAGTCCACTCCTCATTTAAACACATGTACAAACAAAACCAAAGGGGTTCTGGAACTTCAGCATATTCTTAAAATGGATGCCTGTGGCAGACTTATCCCTGACTTCATCCATGACACAAGTCACAGAGTTAGTTATTTACCAGTTACAGAGAGTCAGCAAGAATTCAACAAAGTGAAAATCTCAACCATGCCTAAGAGAACAAGGAAGCCCACAGGTAGGTAGAGCAAGAGTGGAGTCTGGCCAGCCTTGGGCCAGTGACTTTACCTTTGTTACTGTATTTTCTCTTCAGTGACATGTAGATGAAAATACTGAAAATAGGAAGATTAAATAGGGTATGGAACAAAGATGTACATCGTGATGTGTGTCATATAGCTAGCAGTCAATAAATGTTTAAAATGTGCCATCCATGATGTAAATTGTCCTCCTATCTAGTTCCTGGAATTCAACAATGACCACTACGTGGCTGCTACTTACTGCATTTAGCATCCTCTGAAAGCCCAAGTTCTACCCCACTCCCCATTGAACTTTCCAGTGTGTTGAGATAGTTGCCCTCCAATGACTCCAAGTTTCATA
>PVHX01035028.1:0-11841 GCA_004024805.1 Geosciurus inauris
GATATAGACTAGTCATTTGTATTTTAAAGAAGAAACAAAACTATGTGGTCTTCAATACTCAAAAGAATAAAAAAAAAAGAACTTCTACACACTAAAAATGAAAAGTGGAAAGAAAAACATGTTACTCACATGGACTGTATAAATAAACAGGAGTTTTTATCCTCTTATCATATATTGTGGACTTGAAGACACAGCTATTCAGAAGTAATAAAAAATGACATTTCATACTGCTTAAGGAAATTATAAAACAACCAGACATAAAAACCATAAATAATTCTGCCCAAAACAATGGAATATCTACCTATATTAAACAAATTCTTCTTAATTTTGAGTAAAATAAATCACAACACAATAATACTGGGTGACTTTAACACACCTCTCTCACAACTTGGTACATATTCCAAATGAAACATATACAAAAACCAATAGAGCCAGGTGTGGTGGTGCAAGCCTGTAATCCCAGCACTTAGGGAGACTGAAACAGGAGAATCGCGAGTTCAAAGCCAGCCTCAGCAACAGTGAGGTGCTAAGCAACTCAGTGAGACCCTGTCTCTACATAAAACACACAAAATAGGGCTGAGGATGTGGCTCAATGGTCCAGTGCCCCTGAGTTCAATCTCCAGTACAAAACAAAAATAAAAACAATAGAACTAAATAATAAAATCAATGGTTTAGACTTAATTGCCATGTAGAGAGTATTTCATCGATCAATGAGTGAATTCACTGTCTTCACAATAGTACATGGATCCTTCTCTAAAATAGGCCATATATTAAGCCAAAAAGTAAATCTCAGCAATACAAAAAAATGGAAATAGTACCCTGCATTCTGTCATTTCTTAATGGAATACAATAAATCAATGATAAAATAAAAATTAGAAGATACTCCAACACCTGAAGATTAAACAACATGCTATTGAATAATAATAGCAGAAGAATCCAAAGTAAAATTAAAAAAATACTTAGAGTTAAATGAGAACACAGATGTTACATATTAGAATCTCTGGGAAACTATTAAGTCAATGCTAATAGGAAAATTAATTACATTGAGCTCATTTGTTAAAATAATAAAAAGTAACAAATAAGGGGTCAAAGAAAAAAAAAGGAAGAAAAAAGTGATACCAAAAGCAGTAGAAGACAGGAAAAATTAAAATTAAAGATAAAATCAATGAAATTGAAAAAAAATTCAAAAATTGAAAAAATAAAATTTTTGTTCTTTGAAAAAATAATGCAATTGATAAACCCTTAGATATATAATAAAGATAAAGAAAGAAAACTCAAATTACTAATATTTTTGATGAAATAACAATTATCATGATGGACACTACTTAAATACAGAAGATAATGAGAACCTACCTTGAAAACTTATGCTTCTATACAATTCAAAATCTGGAAGACACTGACAAATTTCTAGTGGCATACGACATACCCAAACTGCATTAGGAAGGCATACATAATTTAAACTTATCAGATTCAAGCAATCAAATAGAAGATATAATCAAAACCCTAAAAAATCCTAGAGCCAGTTGGATTTTTAGCCACCTTTTACAAGACCTTCAAAGAAGAATTAACATCAATAATTCTCAAATTATACAATAAAATATAAAAGCAGAAAACCCATCCAAAATCATTCTATAAGGCTAGTATCATGATGATATCAATACTAGACAAAACTATCAAGGAAAGAAAGTTTCAGACTAACATCTATGTTAAACATAGACAGAAAAACCCTCAATAAAATTCTGGCAAATCACATACAGAAAAATCTTAAAAGTATCATGCTCCACAACTAAGTGGGATTCATCCCAAGGATGAAAGGTTGTTTAAATGTACAAAAATCAATAAACATGATTTATCACATCAATAGAATTAAAGAGGAATTATATGATCACCTCAGTATATATCGAAAAATATTTGCCAAAATGCAGAACCGCTTTTACATTTATAACACTAGAAAACTAGGGATAGAAGGAATATATCTCAATATTATAAAATCTATCTGTACTAATCTCAAGGTCAACATCATTCTAAATGGAGAAAACTTGAGAGCATTCCCTCTAAAAATGGTAAAAATAGGGATGCCCTCTTTCAACATTTCTATTCAATATAGTACTTGAAACTCTACCCAGAGCAATTAGACAAAAGAAATCAAAAGAGCTACAAAGAGGAAAAGAAGATTTCAAAATTCCACCTAAATCATTCTAGAACTAATACATAAATTCAGCAATGTAGCAGAATATAAAATCAATACCCATAAATCAAATAAATTTTCATATAAGTGATGACTTCACTGAAAGAGAAATTACACAAACTCCATTCACAACAGTACCCACTCCAAAAAAAAAAAAAAAAAAAAAAAAAAAAACACTTTGAAATTATTCTAACAAATCTGAAGAAAGGTTTCAGGAATAAAAATTATAGAAAATTAAAGGAAAATTGATAAAATCTTTGAAAGATGGAAAGATCATTCATGCTCTTGAATAAGCAGAATAAATATTCTCAAAATGGCCATACTGCCAAAGCAATTAGACAAATTTAATAACATTCCTGTTAAAAACCCAACGAGATTCAGCATAAAACTAAAAAAAGCAATCATAAAATTTATTTGGAAAAATAAGAGACCCAGAAAAATCATAATGATCATCAGCAAGAAGAGTGAAGCAGGAAGAATCACAATACCAGACCTTAAACTCTGCTACAGAGAAATAGTTACAGAAATGGCACCAATGTTACACAGAAATGTTACAGGCACCAATATAGACATGGAGACAAATGGTGCAGAATACAAACACAGAGAAAAACCCATATACATGCAGTTCTCTCATACTAGACAAAGGTGCCAAATATATACACTGGTGAAGAGGTGTCCTCTTCAATAGATAGATGGTACTGTGAATCTGGAAATCCATTTGTAGCAAAATGAAAGTAAACCTCTATCTCCATGCACAGACATCAACTCAACATGGATCAAAGACTTAGGAAGTAGAACAAAGAACCTCTTCCTAATAGAAGAAAAAGAAGGCTCAAATCTTCATCATGTCAGCATAGTGTCTGAATGCCTTAACAAGACACTTAAGGTGCAAGAAGAAGAATCAAAAATCAGTAAATGGAATGAATTAAAAAGTTTGTTCTCAGCAAAGGAAACAATCAATCACGTGAAGAGAGAGCTATAGAATGAAAGAAGATCTTTATAAATGCATCTCAGATAGACCACTGATAATTAGGATGTGTAATGAACTCAGAAAACTTAACACAAACACACACACACACACCACCACAACCACACACAGAGACACACAGACACACAAACACACACCACACCACAGCATACCACACGCACACCAATGAATAAATGGGCTAGGGGAATAAAACAGACACTTCACAGAATAAGAAATGCAACTGATCAACAAATATATGGGAACCTCTTCAATATCTCTAGTATTTAGAAATATGTAAATCAAAACTCCTCAAAAATTTATCTTCCATTATAATGTCAATTTTAAAGAGTACAAGTAATGAAATATGTTGAAAAAGATGTGGGGAAAACAGTAGCCAAGCATTGCTGGTGGGACTGCAGATTGGGGCAAATACTCTGGAGAGCAATATGAAGATTACTCACAGAACTTGGAATGGAACCACAATTTGACCTAGCTATCCCACTCCTTGGTTTATATTCAAAGGAATTAAAATCTGTACACTACAGTGACACAGCCATATCAATTGTAGAGCAGCTCAATTCACAGTAGTTAAACTATGGCACTATATACAAAATGGAATATTCTCAGCCTTAAAGGAGAATCAAATTATGGCACTTGCAGGTAAATGGATAATTATCATGTAGAATATCATGCTAAGAAAAATAAGCCAAACCCCAAACTAAAGGTCAAATGTTTTCTCTGATAAGTGGATGTCAATTCATAATGTGGGGGATGGAAGAATAAAGAATGTTTGGATTGGACAGAGGGGAGGAAGTGGAGGATAGGGCATGTGGAGATGATGAGAATAAAGAAATGAGGTGAACATCATTACCCTATATACATGTATGATTACACAACCAGTATAACTGTAACCTATAGAGCCAGAAGAATGAGGAGTTGTGGTCCATTGTGTTCCTATCATCATATATAGCTAATTAGAACAAAGAAAAAAATTAACACATGTGCAGTGCCTGAAATAATGCAAGACAAGAACAAGGAGAAAGCTGATTTCCAGGGAAAAGCAGATTTCCTCAGTGGATATGTGTGATCTGAACCTAGGTGAACCTATGATTCAAAGGGCACATGTTTGGAGTAGTGAACACAAAGTTTTGTTCCAGAATTTCATATTTCTGAGAGCTGTCCAGGCCCAGCAATGGGTCATTGAAAATACCCTTTTAAAGCTGGGCCTGAAGCTGGGCACAGTGGCTCAAGCCTGTAATCCCAACACTTAGGGAGGCTGAGACAGGAGAATCATGAGTTCAAAGCCAGCCTCAGCAATGGCAAAGTGCTAAGCAACTCAGTGAGACCCTGTCTCTACATAAAACACAAAATAGGGCTGAGTATGTGGCTCAGTGGTCGAGTGTCCCTGAGTTCAATCTCCAGTACCAATTAAAAAAAAAAAAAAAAAAAAAAAGCTGGGTCTGGTGGCACATGCCTGTAACCCCAGCACTTAGGGAGGCTGAGGCAGGAGAATTGTGAGTTCAAAGCCAACCTCAGCAATGTCAAGGCACTAATCAACTCACTGAGACCCTGTCTCTATTTAAAAGAAAGAAAGAAAGAAAAACAACAACAACAAAAATAGGGCCGGGGGTGTGGCTCAGTGGTCAAGTGCCCCTGAGTTCAAAATCTAGTACCAAAAAAATAAAATAAAATAAAATACCATTTTAAGCTTATAAAAGAGTAGATAAATTGGTCAAACTGAGGATCCATGGCCCCAGTAAGATAATTTCACTTCTTCAAATACTGGGAGAAAAAGGAAACCAAAGCATCATTTCACCAGAGGATCAGGGTGAAAAGTTTTCAATTGTGGGCAGCATGAGGCCATTCTTGATAGGAATAAAGATGAAAAATTTATTGGACAAACTAGAAATGTATACTCCAGGGGACTGGTTTCTTCTTTTTAAAAATATCTTTATTTGATTTATTTATTTGTTATGTGATGCTGAGGATTGAACTCAGTGCCTCATTTATGCAGGGCAAGCACTCTACCACTGAGCCAAAATCCCAGGCCCAGGAACTACTTTCCTTTGGCCCCAGGTAGCTTTCAGAGTTTTGTGCTTATTACATGCATATACCTACAGACTGAGTGGTGTCCTAGCCTTTAATGTGCTTAGTATTTTTTCTGATCATCAATGTTTTGACTAAAGAAATCCTCTTCCCTGAACACAGGTTTGAGGTATGATAGCTAGTATAAATTTTCATATCCCTACACAAGGTATCAGATCCAAAATCAAAAATGCCCTGCAGGTACTTCTATGCCAATATAGGTTATTGGAATTATCCTCCATTGTGAGACGTACAAAAAGCAGGAGGTTTGCAGATGTTCAAATCTGGGAAGCAGAATGCTAGCACAAGTGCCTTTTTCTCTAGGAACTGCTAGGAGAGGAATGTTGATTGGTAACTTATGGTTTATCCCATCAAAAGGAGACACAGATGTGAAGGTTCCAATGTATGCAACATTAGACCATTTGGCAGGAACAGGGAGTATAGCACCAGTGGGTGAAGACTTTTTCTCCTAGGTGATGGGTGGGTCTTGATCCAAGTAGGCTTTTGGAGAAAAATTGTGCATTTGTGGATGTCTAGCCCACATTGGGAACAAATTCAGACAGATCATGGTCATATAGTTGCCACAAAATTCATTATATAAATTTCCTAATAGACTCTATAAAACTTGCCTCTGTGGCATGTGAAGCATCTGTGACCTGTTTAACATCAATGACTCATGTTTTTCCATGACATACATAGCTTCTATTGTCTGGACAGTTACTATTGCATATGTCACCTTTGGCTTGAATAGTCTCCCTGACTTATTTAGCAATTGTGACTTCTTTTATTTGTAGGCAAAGTAGGTCTTAGGCCTGAGAAGCCTGTATTGCCTGAGAAATCTTTTTGGCCTTTGTGGCCTCTATGACATGTGTTGTATTTATAAACTTTATGAGTTCTGTTAAGTGAGTAGCATCAAATCCCACTTAGTCTTTGAGTCATAGTAGCCTGTATGACCAGGGTAGCACCTATAACCTAGATTTATTTTTATGGCTGGAGTATCTTAAATTGACCATGTATTCTCTATGTTCTTAGTGACATGAATTACCTTAGCAGCTCCTATGATTTTTCTAAGACAGGCATATGTTTATAGCCTGTGTAGAACTGTACAGCCTTAGTAGCTTACATGGTTTAACACCTTGTACAACCTGAGCAGCTTCTATAAACTATATAGACTGTATGACCTCTGGAGTCATTATGACCAAAGGAAAATCCATATATGGAGTATCCTGTCTAATCTATATAGTATTTATCACTTGAGCACTCTGGATGCTATAAACTGTCTAGACCTTGTGGTCTGAGTAGACTAAGTGAACTATGTAACCTCAGTGATCTTATTCACCTAAATAATCATAGTAGTCATGATAACTTCATAACATTATTAGTCCCTCTGACCTACATAATTCCTATGGTGTACATAGCCTCTATGACCTATGTAGTTTCTATGATCATAGTCTCTTTGACCTATAGAGCTTCATGGCCTGAGTAGCTTCCATGGCCTAACATATATGACCAGAATAGACTCTTTTACTCTTGTACCATCTATATTCTTAGTAGACTCTTGTAACTGAGTAAGCTCAATGACTCACGAAATAAGTCCCTATGGCCTTAGCTGTCATTTATTTCATGCCTCACGTGGGTTCGCTTGACGAGTTGGGGTCCCTCAGGATGAGGGGACCGAGGAATGGGGTCCCACAGGACGAGCTCTGTGGTCCTGGAAGACGAAGGACAATGGGGTCCCACAGGACGAGGTCTGGGGTCCCGAAGGATGAGGTCTGGGGTCCCGGAGGACGAGGTCTGGGGTCCCGGGGGACGAGGTCTGGGGTCCCGAGGGATGAGGTCTGGGGTCCCACCGGATGAGGGTTTATGGGGTGGATGGTCACCCAGACCCCGGGAGTAGGTAAAACTGCTCTGCCAGAGTGAGAAGCAGACCTGTTTATTTCAGTTAGTGCAACAGTTTATATAGGGTCCTTGGACCAATCATGGCCCTGAGGTTAGGTTATAGCCAATAGGGTATTGATCCATGTCAGGCACGCAGCCAATCAGCGTGGGATGAGAAAAGGAGAGCCACTGAAGGCAGCCAATCAGCATGGGATGAGAAAAGGAGAGCCACTGAAGGTAGCCAATCAGCATGGGATGAGAAAAGGAGAGGCACTGAAAGCAGCCAATCAGCATGGGGTAAAGAAGAAGGGAAACATTCAAAGTAACCAATCAGCATGGGGCAAAGGAAAGGGGAGGGGAGGCATTGAAGGCATGGAGAGAGATCCTATACTTGGCAGCCTCTATGAACTGCATAGCCTCTTTTTCATGAACATCTATGTTCTTTGTAGACCTTATTATTAAATAGCTTATTTTTGATCTGCATAGCCTCTGAATTTTTTATATCCTATATGATCTGTGGAGCCTCTATGGGCTATTTTGACACCATAATCTGAATAGATTTTAAGACTAAGGTAATCTCATTGACATGCATACCCTCTATGACAAGCAAAGTCCCAAATGCCTGCATGATCTCTTTATCTTGCATAACCACAATGGTCAAAGTGATTCCTAAGGCAAGCAAAGGCCTTATAGCCTGTGCAATTTTTATAATATATTTACCTCTATGACAATTATAGTCTCATTTTCTTGAGTGGTGTCTATGGATTTCATAACTTCTATGGATTGAATAGCTTACATGACTTAGACTCTGTACCTATTTAGTCTGTATGGATTGAGTAGCCTCTATGTAACATCCATTAACTGCCTATCTGCCATGACCTGCATAATCATTATGACTTTTGTAGCCTCTGTTAATTTCATGGCCTCTAAAATGCTTATAGTATTTGTGATGTAAATAACCTAAACATCCTGAACTGCCTCTATGTCCTAGTGGCCACCACTATTACCTAAGTAATCACTATGTTCAATACTCTGACCAGCATAGCCTCTATCACCTGCATAGACACTATGAGCTCCATAGCCTCTATGGTCTGCATAATCCCTGTATTCTCAGGACTCTGAATGACTTCAGTTGCTTCTATGTCCCGTTCAGACTTTCTGACCTCAGTAGCCTATATTGCCTGAATAGGCTAATTTATCTTAGTTGCCCCTATGTCCTGCCTCACCTGCATAAACCAGAATAGCCTATATGACATGCATAGGCTCTGGGCTCTGAGTAATTAAAGTGACCTGCACATCCTCTATGATGTTTGAATACTCTATGATCTCTGTAGGTACTGAAAATTGAATGGATTTTAAACTGAGTATCCTCTAGAATATTAATAGTCCATGTGACCTGCTTACAAGCTATGGACTTCTTACTATTGCTTTCACAGCCTCTATGAATCTCATAGCCTTTATGGTCCATATAGCAAAATTACTTCAGTTGCCTCTATATTATGTTCTCATTCTATGACCTGCAGAGTCCCTATAGCCTGTGTCACCAGTATAGACTCTGTATCCTATATGAATTGAGTAGTCTAAATGATCTGCTTGGCCTCTATGGCCTTTGCAGAGTAAATGATCATCATGTTTCCTATGACCTCAGTAGCCACAATAGTCCACATGGACCATGTGTTTATGGAGCCACTATAAACAGTGTAGAATTTATAGCCTGTATACCCTTTATGGTTTTAGTAGCCTATGTGACCTGAATATTCCCTATAACCTTAGCGGCCCCTATGACCATAGAATGGCTATTTTCTGAGTAGCCTAGAGAGATTTTATGGCAAAAAGTCACTATGGTCTCTTTACCCCTATGGGCTAGTAGATCCTAATAACCCTGTATCAACTTGATACAGAAAGTTTGTATGACCAGCATAACCTCTTTGATCTCTATAGCCTCTTTGACCTGAATTGACTTTGTTGCTTATGTTCCTTCTATTACTGAAGTAGCCTCTGTTACACTAGTATAAAAATCTATGACCTGCATATAATCTATGGCCTGCAAAGTCTCTATTACCTGTAAAACTCTTATAACCAGTGCAGCCTAAAGGACATTAGTAGTCTCTTTGTTAATGGTATCCACTATGAACTCTGTAGTCTCTAAGGTCTAAGTAGCCACCATTAAGTGCATAGACTCTATGAACTGTATACCCCAGTGGTCTTAGTATCCACTCTGGCCTGCATAGTCTACTTTCTGCACAGGTTTTGTGGCCTTAGTAACTTCAAGTAACTACATAGCCACTATAGCTGGAATAATCCTATGCCCTAAGTACTCTCTTTGACTATAGTGGCATTTATTATCTTCTGTTGCTACCTGTGCAAAAGTTCACTCAGTTTCTGCAATCAGTCAATGAGGGTATTGGAATAAAAACACACAAAAAAGACAGTGGGACCCAGTGATTCATCTTGCCTCTGGTAGAGAGACTGACAATGATCAGGTTCCACATATTTATTATACAGGGTTTTACATCAAAGGAATTCATTGTGAGAAATTTACTTTAAACAGAATGAAAGTCAAAATTTGAACAGTCCAATTATAGTCATGAGCTTACACCCACAATTTTCCTCAGCAGCTGACATTTGAACCTCAGGTCATGATCTTATAAACTCAATGGTAACCATAGAATTTCTCTTTGAACACTGTGTCACTATGCAATGGAGCAGTTGTCTTTTTATCTTTGCACTGAGATAGTCCCAAGGGAGGTGCCAGCCTCTGTTTCTGGGTAGTTCAAACACCCATAATTTAGTCATGGCTACATCTTCTGTTTTTCAATTTTTTTTAAGCACTAGTGATTGCCTACTGGAAGTTCTTGGAATTCTTTCTAGAAGACACAGCATCTGGTTGTTATAAAAGAAAGGATATTTAATACCAAACACATGTTCTCAAAAATGTACCATATAGAATATTTTAACATATTACATAGATTAATTCCATTGAATTCATTAAGTATTGTTGCATCCAACCCACACCTCTCCCCAAGAAGTGCAGCCCAGACAACTCTGCAGAAGCAGCAAAGTTTATTGAGGAAATAGGCACACAGGCCAATCGATTGGGGTCAGCTCTCCTTTCCTTCAGAGAGTGACCCCGAAGTGAGGGTTTCAGAGGTTATTATAGGGTGGGCTAGCTACATGATTCAGAAAAACATGATTTGTCAGGTATTCAACCTATAGTTATTTACAGTTCAACCATGACAGTGCTTCCTATGTCCCTTTTCAGTTCCTGGAACTTTAGGTAACTGGCCAGGGGGTCTGGCAGCCTGTGGTTTTGCACCCCCATCCATGAGAAGCAAGCACAGCAAAGCATTAATCACAAAGCACAAAGAGCAGGTTAGCAAATACATGCAGGCCTGAGCCAGAGTGACTCCATTTTGTGTTAGGATTTTACATTCCCCCCTTTTCTAGTGTATAGAGTCAAATCTTTGACTCATTATCATCTATTGGGAGGGGATTATAATGGGACCAGAATACCATAAGTTTAACAGTACTAATTCTTTGTCTTATATAGTTAACCAGACAGTTAATAATGCAGGGGCCTACTAGAAGTCCCAAAAGTAGAAGTATGAGGGGCCCTGAAGTAGCAGATATAAGGGTTGTAAGCCATGGTGACCAGGAAAATAATCCCTTATACCAATTGGTGCTATCTGTTCTCAATTTATCTCTTTCTTTTAAGTTTTCTCAAACCAAAGATAATGTGTCCCTGATGACTCCTGATTGATTTGCATAGAAGCAACAAGTTTCCCCTAGCACTACACATAAACCTCCCTCCTTCATGAAAAGTAAGTCAAGACCTCTGCAATTTTGAAGGGCTACTTCTGCTAAGGAATCCACCTGTTGTTCAAGGCGAGAGATAGAAGACTCTAAGTGCCCTAAATCTCGGTCTACTTGTTGGCTAAGGCTTTGAACATTTTGATTACCTACAATAAGGGAAATTGTGCCTAGGGCAGTGGATCTGGCTATTCTTAGTCCCACTAACAAGGGTACAAGTACTGGGGCAGCTCGCTTTACCCTGTGTGTGGGTGAACTCATAAGGAGATGTTCATGGCCTGCATCTTCTCCATACCAATATATCTGTGGCAGGATGTGTACTAGCACACAGAGTTCCTTTGATCCATTGTTTTTAAAATACCAGGCATTGATACAGGGAGTAATACCAGAGGTACAAGCAAACCAATTAGAAGGTGGAGCCTTAAAAACATAACTGTGGGAAACTGAGGCAGAAAGGGAATCATTAGGAGTAACACTTTAAGCACAAGACTGATTATATGGTGAATTGGGTAACATAAAACTGGAGGACTTAAGGCATAGGCCTCGAACTTGTAAATTTCCTAGGGTTAGGACAGGCTGGCGTCCCCATTTACATTCAGTTTCTTTGGGGTCTCGTATGAGTAAAACTTCAGTTTGGGGATTAAGTCCTATGGTAGCATTAACCCAAAAGCCCACATAATAAGGAGGTTTTGGATTGAGACACATCCAACAATCCTGTGTAACGCTAGGTTGGGTTTGATTAAGAAATGAGTGCATGGGCTGAGGCTGTAGCTCAATGGTAGAGCGCTTGCCTAGCATGCATGAGGCACTGGGTTCGATCCTCAGCACCACATATAAATAATAGATGAATAAAATAAAGATCTATCAACAACTAAAAAAATATTAAAAAAAAAAAAAAAAGAAATGAGTGCAT
>PVHX01035029.1:0-11328 GCA_004024805.1 Geosciurus inauris
CAGCTGTGTGTGTGTGTGTGTGTGTGTGTGAAAGTTGAACATGAGTCTGTTGGAAATAGAGGCAGTACACTAAGTTCTCTTGTAGTGCGCTGCTTTCCCTTACAGAGAGGAGAGCCGAGCTCTAGTTAATGTTGCTGGCCATACTGTGTAAGCCCTGAACCTTCTTGCATTTTCTCACACTTGAGCTTTTGGGAGACATCTCATATCCAAACCATAACAATAGTATATTTGTTATAGTACCCTGAACTAAGACACTCCTATCCCAAACAAACATTTAGAAATAAAACAAAATAGCCAGGCGCAGTGGCGCAAGCCTGTAATCCCAGCACTTAGGGAGGCTGAGACAGGAGAATCACGAGTTCAAAGCCAGCCTCAGCAACGGCGAGGCGCTAAGTAACTCAGTGAGACCCTGTCTCTACATAAAACACAAAATAGGGCTGGGGATGTGGCTCAGTGGTCGAGTGCCCCTGAGTTCAATCTCCAGTACCAAAAATAAATAAAATAAAATAAAATGGAAAGAAATTCTGTCATTGGCAAGATCATGGATGAACATTGAGGATATTATGCTAAGCAAAATGAGCCAGTCACAAAAGGACAAATAGTATGTTATTCCACTCATTGAGTGTTAATGTATTTGAATTCACAGAAGAGGAAAGTAAAATAGTGGTTGCAGGAAAATGAGAGGAGGGAGGAATGGGAAATTATATTTAATGGGTATGGAATTTCAGTTTGGGAAGATGAAAAGCTTTGGAGATGGATGTTGGTGATGGTAACAACAATGCAAATTTGCTTACTGTCACATGACTCTACACATAAAAGTGTAGGTAACAAATTTTGTTTTGTATTTTATCACAATTTTTAATAATTTATTAAATCCAAATTTTGTAAATTAAAAAAAATTTTTTTAAGAGAGAGCTGAAACCAAAGTCCCTAAATAATGCCAGCAGCCACAAGGGCTGCCCCTGAAGTAAACCAGGAAGCAAGTACTATGATTCTCAGCAGGGAAAGTGACAATTAACCCTGATGTCTGTGGGAGGCAATGAATCAAAAGAATCCAAAGAAATCAATCAGAAACTCAGGTCTATGTCACTTGTGAACATAGGGACTGAATTCACACTTCAAGGTGTAGGAACTCTAAATAGAAAAACCCATATGGAAAGAGATCCAAATCCAGTATTTCTTGTAGCAACAGGGATAGGGAAACATGAAACTTTCTCTCTGAAATACCTCCAAATGCAGAACACAAGGAACTCCCATGTAAAACAACCCCAGCCAAAGATGAACTCACAGCCAAAACTTACAAATCATATATAAAAAAAAAAAGGAAAGAAAATAAAAAGAAAAAGGCCCTGGGAAGATAAGTACATTGCTTATCTTCCATTTGCACCCCCAGACTCACTCCCCAACCCCCAACCTCCTCCACTGCCTTCTATTGCAGATGGAAGACCTGCATGGACTGCATGCCTGGGTTATCTTGCTCTTTGGCTTCTTGTTAGATTGGCTAATAGGAAGCTCTAATAGAAGATCAGTGAGTAGAATCGAAGTTTTTGTTCCCCAATTGTCTCTCTCTCAGATGTTGGCTGTGATATCCCTCAATAGTGATGTTCTCTTTGTGAACTCCTTATCTGTAAACTTTTCCCTGTTCTCACCTGTTTGGGTCAAGGAGCCGTAATGGCTCCACTGCTACTATTCACAAGCTATTGCACCATCCTTTGTGGTTTCCCAGTACCCTGTCCACACCTCTGTAAATTGTCCTTTTGTAAATAAACCTCCCTGAAACTATCCTAATTTGATTACGTTCTCTATTTCCTGCTGGGAACCTGATTGAAATAATCATAAACAGAGGAAATAGATTCGAAATGCAAGAACTAAAAATTATTTAAATAGAGGTCAAATGAGTAGGTTTAAAATGTTCAGAGATAGGGGCTGGGATTATGGCGCAGTGGTAGCGTGCTCGCCTAGCACGCGGGAGGCACTGGGTTCGATCCTCAGCACCACATAAAAATAAAATAAAGATATTGTGTCCACCTACAACTAAAAAATAAATACTTTAAAAAAAATGTTCAGAGATAAATGAACACCATAAAGCCAGAACAGGACCATATTTTAAAAAACAAGTATCCCTTCAATATGTACTTTTTAAAAATGTGGGGAAAAAAGAACAAGTAGGGGATGGGGTTGTGGCTCAGTGGTCGAGTGCTTGCTTTGCATGTATGAGGCACTGGGTTTGATTCTTGGCACCACATATAAATAAATAAAGGTCCATTGACAACTAAATATGAAAAAATTTTAAAAAAAGAACAAGTAGATTTTTCAAAGTATCAAATAAAAATTCTAGAAATAAAAGATATATGATGGATGAAATTTTTTAAAGGAATTCAAATCGGCTAAAACTTGTCATTGCCAAGGAGAAAAGTGGCACATTAGGAGATAAATATGAAGTAGCAGAATACAGAGAGAGAGAACAATATGAAAGAAAACTAGAATAAGAAGAATTACCATGCTTTTAATAGGAAATGCAGGAGACCTCCTATTAAAAGAACAGGAGAGGGGCTGGGATGTGGCTCAGTGGTAGAGCGCTTGTCTAGCATGCGTGAGGCACTGGGTTCGATTCTCAGCACCACATATAAATAAATGAATAAAATAAAGGTCCATTGACAACTAAAAAATATTAAAAAAAAAAAAGAACAGAAGAGAGAAGAAAGAATAAGGACTGGGGCATAATGTTTGAAGACAAAATGGCTGAGAGTTTTCTGGGATTAAAGAGAGATATCTTTTCGTATTTAAGAAGCATGCTGGATCCAGCTCAGAAGAGCTTATTATTAAATTTTCAGAAAATAATAAGCCAAGCATTAGCCATTATTAAAAATTAAATTGCCTAAACTTCTAATTAGGAGTTATATTAGGAGCTGGGTACAGTGGCACACACCTATGATCCCAGCAGCTCAAGAGGCTGAGGCAGGAGGATCATGAGTTCAAAGCTAGTCTCAGTAAAAGTGAGGCACTAAGCACCTCAGTGAGACTCTGTCTCTAAATAAAATACAAAATAAGGATGGGGGTGTGGCTCAGTGGTCCAGTGCTCCTGTGTTCAATCCCCTGGTACCTCCCCCCAAAAAGAAGTTATATTAAAAAAAAAGTAATAAATATTTAAAGCTCATTACTTCCTAATTATTTTACTACGTTTTATTATTATATATGCTCTTGAGGTTATTTATGTCTATCATATTTGTATGGCTGAAATACAATGATGTGCTTGCTACTCAACATCTGTTCCTAGTTTTGCATTCAAAGACATCACATTGGCACCTTGAAATAGGACATAGTGAAAATGTTTTTACAATGGAAATGGGCAGATTCACTACAACTCAGTCTCCATTCCCATTCCAGTTGTTAAACATTTACCAGCACTGCACTGTTCAAGCTTTAGACATATTTAAACAACTACAGCAAATGCTTCTAGACGCTCCATGGTGAATGAAAAACATTAAGGAAAAACATTACTGGAAAAATGAATAAAATTAAAAATAGAAAATCAGTAGAGAAAATCAACAAAATGAAAACTAGTTCTTTGAAAAGATCAATAAAACCAATAAGCCTATACTTAGGTGAAGATAAAAGAGTAAAGACACAAATTACTAACATCAGAAGAGAAAGAGTTGATATCACCAAAGAATCCATGGACATTGAAAGTCTAATAAAGGAATACCATGAACAATATAGGGAATACTTTATAACTCGTTTTATGAGGCTAGCATCATCCTAATACCAAAACCAGAGAAGGACATTACAAGAAAACTACAGACCAATATGTATCTCTTATGAACTTAGATGAAAAAAAGTCCTCAACAAAACATTGGCAAATTTAATCAAGTAGTACATAAAAAGAATTATACACCATGACCAACTGGGATTTATTCCAGGTATACAGACTGGTTTGACACTTGGAAATCAAGTTAATGAAATCTATCAATCAACATGCTAAAGAAAAAAATTACCTGATCATGTCAGTAGATACATAAGAACCATTTAACAAAATTCAACACCCATTTTTTTGGTTTGTTTGTGTGTCAGGGATTGAATCCAGGGGGCTTTGCCACTAAGCTACATCACCAACCTTTTTTATTTTTTATTTTGAGACAGAGAGAGTCTCAGTAAGTTGCTGAGAGTCTTGCCAAGTTGCTACGGCTGGCCTCAAACTTGTGATTCTCATGCCTCAGCCTTCCGACTCACTGGAAGTACGGTGATCACAGGAGTACACCACCATGCCTGACCCAACACTCATTTATGACAAACAAAAAAACTCTCAGCAACTGAAAACTAGAAAGGAACTTCCCCAACTTGATAAAGAACATCTACCAAAATCCTGCAGCTAACATCATACTTAATGTTGAAAAACTTGAAGCTTTCCTGCTAAGATCAGGAACAAGGAAGGATGGGCTCTCTCGTCACTGCTTTTCAACATCTAGGAATTCTAACTAGTGCAATAATATTTAAAAATACAAAATAAAAACATATACAGATTTGGAAGGAATAAATAAACTGTCTTTGTTCACAGATGACATGATCATCACATAGAAAATCCAAAAGAATCAACAAAAAAGAACCTGTTGTTAGCAAGATTTCAGGACACAAGATGAATATATAAAAGTCAATCACTGCAGGGCCTGGTGGCGCACGCCTATAATCTCAGCGGTTTGGAAGGCTGATATAGGAGGATCATGAGTTCAAAGCCAGCCTCAGCAAAAGTGAGGCACTAAGGAACTCAGTGAGATCCTGTCTCTAAATAAAATACAAAATAGGGCTGGGGATGTGGCTGAGTGGTTGAGTGCCCCTGAATTCAATCCCCAGTACCAAAAAAAAAAAAGTCAATCACTGTTTTATACAGCAGCAATTAACAAATGGAATCTGAAAACACATTAACATTTACCTTATCACCTTCCAAAATGAAATACTTAGACATTGTGGTGATTAATTTTATGTGTCAACTTGATTGAGCCAAGGTATGCCCAGATATATGGGTAAACATAAGTTCTAGAGTGTCTGTGAGAGTGCTTCCAAAGAGATCAGTCTTTTATTTGGAGTCCTGAATAATACAGATGGCCCTCCTCAATATGGGTGGGCATCATTCTATCCATTGAGGGTCTGAGCAGAACAAAATGTTGATGGAAGGTTGAATTTGTTCTTTTTCCTGAATGTTTGAACTAAATTTTAGTTGTCTTCTGCCCTTAGCACTGGTTATCAGGCCTTCAGAATCTATACTATTGATTTGCCAGCTCTCAAGCCTTTGAATTATACCATTGTCAATCTAAAAGGCAAGTCCAGGCAAACCAAGTGTGAGAATAAAGAGTTTATGCAAGACAAAATGAAGATGGCCACACAGGGAAGAAACAAAAACTCCAGTTGCTCAGAATAAATCAGAATAAGTGCTCCTGAAATGGCATGTGAGGGTTCTGGGTTTTTACAGATTAAAAAAAATAAGAAGAAAGTTACAGCAAACTTGTTGTTACAATTCCATTGGTCAAAAATAATAGCACGAGACATTGGTATGTTTCAGGCACTTAATTATGCTATACATTCCAGGTGAGATTGTGATAAGGAGGAAAAGATTCATACTGGGGTGCTATATTATCTTTATGGTGACAAGAGGTCTGAAGAAACTTGCCATGCTTGCTACCACATCCCTCCAGGCTAAAAAATTTGTGACTGCATTCTTGTGACTTTGTAAGTCCTTTCTTACCACTAGTTTTTCTGGCTCTCCAGTTTGCAAACAGCAGATCTTGGTAATTCTGTCTTTAAATCACAGAGGCAATACTTGTAAATTTTATACACACACACACACACACAAATATATATGTATATAAAATAACATATGGGCATTAAAGCCACTCTGATGAGATCTCAGATGAAAATGAGGAACATGTTGTTCAACATTGGAGAAAAGGCCATCCCTATTATAAAGAACCTGGCTGAATAGTGTTCATGTTCTAGTGTTCTCTGCAAAGTATAATTTATGAACAATGAAATTAGATACTTAGTTGAGGAGATCTCTAAGGAAAACATTGAAGGAACAACTTGGTTCCTTCTTACTACTTATAGTAAAATGTAAGAAATGAATTGAAGATATAATGCTAAATGGAATAAGAACTTAAAATATTTAAAAAATTCTCAGTCAACCTATATTATCAAAAATGAGAAGATATGTTCAGAAGAAAACACTAAGGGCATTTCAAACCAAGGATTTGATAAAGAAATTAGTAAAGGTGTGAACTATGAACCTAACCCGTCATCTCAATAGAAACCAGGAATTAAGATGAAATTATAGCAGCAGAAACACTGCTAACTGGACTAAAGAAGGAAGTTATCAGACTTCTTAGACCTTACAGGGTTGAACCATAGAAGTATTTAACTGTGTACATTCACCATTTTTCAAGACAAGAAAAGATGGATCTCAAAGGTGATTCAAAGGTCATCAGGACTGCCACTCCTACCACAAGACAAGAGCGCATGACCTAGCTGTATGGGCCATCTCCACCTCAAATCAAAGGGTAAGACCTTTGGGAGTCAGGGCCACTCAGACAGCAGAGATGCTGCCCTGCCAAACAGAGTCACTAGGATGCAGTTCCAGCCTGGAAAAGCTAGAGTTGGGGCCTTCATCAATGAGAATAGTGTTCTTCTACAAAGAGAAATGAGAGCTTGATCTTTTTCTCTCTCTACCACGTGAGGAAACAAGGAGATGATCATTGTTTTAGTCATCACTTACCAAAACACTTGACCAGAACAATTTGGAGGAAGAAAAGTTTATTTTGGGGCTCACAGTTTCAAAGGTCTCAGTCCATGGATAACTGACTCCATTGCTCTGGGCCCAAGATGAGGCAGCCTACCGTGGTGGAAGAGCATGGTGGAGGGAGTCTGTTCCATATATGATAGCTAGGAAGTAGGTTGAGGAAAGGAGCCACAGGGCAGATGAACCTTTCCAGGGCATTCCCCTACTGACAACTACATCCAGCTGTGCCCCACCTGCCTACAGATACCACCAGTTAGTCCATTCAAAGTAGGATGAGCTGATTTGGTTATGGATCTCACAAGCTAATCATTTCACCTCTGAATATTCCTGCATGAACAGGAACACTTCATATTCAAACCATAATAGCCATCTACAAACTGGAAAGAGTGATTTTACCAGACAGCAGATTTGCTGGCATCTTGACATTGGACTTCCCAGCCTCCAGAACTGCAAGAAAGAAATTTCTGTTGTTTAAATCTTTTTGTCCGTAGTCTTCTATTATAGCAGCCAAACCAAGACAGGCATGAATCTTAAAAATGCATATATCTATATGAACAAAACTACAAAGCTAATAAAAATTATTGAATAATTAAATAAATGGAGAGCTATTTCATGTTCATTAATAAGAAGGCTTAGTTTTGTCAAGGTGTCAGTTCCTTTCAATTTGATCTACAGATTGATCAAATGCAGTCTCAGTCAAAGTCCTAGCAAGTTGCTCCATGGATATTGACAATCTGATTTTAAAGGAAAGAAGCAATTCAGGAGCATTGACATGCCTGTAATCCTATCAAGTTGCAAGGATGAGGCATGAGGATTGCAAGTTCATGGTCATCCTCACCAACTCAGTGAGACTCTCAGCAACTTAGCAAGATCCTGTCTCAAACTAAAACATAAGAACTTGGGTTGTGTCTCAGTGGTAAAGTGACCCTGGGTCAAATCCTTAGTACCCCCCCCAAAAAATTTTAAAGGGATAAAAGACCCAGAATAGCCAACTTAATATTGAAGGAGAAGAACAAAGTCAGAGACTAGCACTACCTGATTTCATTCTTTAGTATAAAGCTACAGTAATCAAGACAGTGTAGTATTGGCCAAAGAGTAGACAAATAGATGAATAGAATAGGATAGAACAGAATAGAGAGCCCAGAAAAAGACCTATGTAATTATGGTCAACTGATCTTGACACAATAGTGGCAGAACTTCTGCTTTGGGAAGAACAATGTAAAGAAAGTGAGGAAAAAACCCTCTGCTTCTTGGTGGCCACATCCTGAGCTGCTTTCCTCCACCACACTCTTCTACCATGGTTTTCTGCCTCACCTTGGGCCCAGAGCTATGGAGCCAGCTGTCTATGGACGGCCTTTGAAATTGTGAGCCCCAAATAAAGGTTTCCTCCTCTAAAATTGTTGTTAGCAGGCCTTTTGGTCACAGCACTGCAAAAGCTGACTAAAACAGAAATTGGTACCAAGAAGTAAGGTAGTTGCTGTGACAAACCTAACCATATAGTTCGGAAGCCTTTGGAAATGGTTAGTAGGGGGAAATTTTTTCAAAAGTTTAGAGATGCAAGCTGGAAAAGCTTTAGAATATTGTGAGCAGAGTTTAATAGGAAATTCTGTTGGGAGCTCAAAAGACCAGCATGCTTGTACGATAGTGGACAATAAAGACTGGGCTTATGAGGTTTCAAAGGAAAAAGAGGACTCTATTGTAAATCAGACTAAAAGCCATTCAGATTATATTCTGGCTAAGAAATTGTCTTCATTTTGCCCATGTGCTGAGGCTTTATGTGAGGCTAAACCTAAAGGTGGTAGACTAAGTAATCTGGTGGAAGAAATTTCAAGGCTGCACAGCATTCATAGGGTGGCAGCTTTTAGCCAAGTTTATAGTGATAATCAGGAACAGAAATCAAAGCAAAAAGATTTGAAAACTTACAGTTTGGCCAGAAAACTGTGAGTAAAACCGGGGCTAAGGAAGTTATGGTTGTTAAAAAGAGCATACTCTGGGGCTGGGATTTTAGCTCAGCAGTAGAGCGCTTGCCATGCATATGTGAGGCCCTGGGTTCGATCCTCAGCACCACATACAAGGCAATAAAATAAAGACATTGTGTCCATCTACAATTAAAAAATATTTTTAAAAAAATATTTAAAAAAAAAAAAGAGCATAGTCACTAAAGAGAAGCTGCTGAGTACTTTACCCAGAAACAATAGGAAAGATGGCTTGAGAACACCTTAGAAATTAGCAAGACCACATCCTTCTCAAACTCAGGGAAATAAAAGTAAAAATTCCTTTGAGAAGAGACCATAGTGGATCCTACTTGCATAGGGGGGCCTAGAAAGTTTTTTCACCATGCTCAGCCACCAAGGCACTCAAAGGCTGCTGCAGAAAGCTGTCCCAAAAGTTTTGGCTACTGCTCAAGGTGGTGGCAGACCTTAGTGTCAACCACATAGTGCTGATTCTGCAGGATTGCAGGACTCTGGAGTTAGGAGGTCCAAGATTTCAAGGACTAGAAGGCCAGGCAAGGTGAAGCAGGGTCATTGTTATGGTTTGGATGTGAGGTATCTCCCAAAAACTCCTGTGTGAGACAATACAAGGAGGTTTAGAGGAGCAATAATTGTGATATAAGAGCCTTAATACAATTAGTGAATTAATCTGATGGGATTAACTGAGTGGTAACTGAAGGCAGGTAGGTTGCACGTCCTGGAGGACGTGTGTCCCTGGGGGCATGCCTTTGGGGTATATATTTTGTATCTGGCAAGGGGTCTCTCTCTCTCTCTCTCTCTCTCTCTCTCTCTCTCTGTCTCTCTCTCTCTCTCTCTCCTTCTTGATCATCATGTGAGCCACTTCCCTCTGCCACACTCTTCCACAATGATGTTCTGCCTCACCTCAAGCCCCAAGGAATGAAGCCAGCCTTCTGAGACCTCTGAAACTATGAGCCCCTAAACAAACTTTTCCTCCCCTAAAAATGAATTGTTCTTGTCAGGTCTTTTAGATACAGCAGTGGAAAAGCTGATTAAAGCAGTCAAGAGTCCCTGTGGGCTGTCCCTGAGAGGGTGATGCATGGAGATGTGTGAAGGAAGCTGAAGCTGCAGTGGAGACCCCTGAGATTAAGAGATGCCAGTATATGGGACGTCTACTGGGGAAGCTCCAGGCATCAAGCAGAGACAAGCTAAAATAGACGCCATGTGGGTTGCAACCAACAAAGCCGTGGGAGTGGAGCTACATAAGCCCTTTGGAGAAAGCATCACGATGTCATGTGCTCCAGATGCTGGATGTGGATGTGGAGCTGCAGAATGTATTTGCCCAGCTAAATTTTGGTGTTGTCATCTCTTCTTTCTATGCCTCTATATATTCCTTATGGAATATAAATGTTTACTCAGTGCCTTTATATATTCGATGTATGTAACTTACTTTTGATTTTTACAGAGGCTCATGTTGAGAGTTTGCCCTGAATCTCAGAGAAGATTTTTGGGAGAGTAACATGAGTTCACATGAAAAAATAAAGAGCATGAATAAAGGAAATAAAGATTATTGTTAAAGTTGTCAGAATCAAAATGAAGTCACTTGTGTCAAACACTAACAAAAATAAATAAAACCAAGAAGTTATGAAGGAGAGGATCTTATGCATGTATTCTTGATAGCAAGCACAATCACAAAAGACTTTGCTAGAATCACAACCTTGCACAAAGGTCACAACAACCTTATGTAAAAAATACTTTTGTGAGGACACTGTCCAACAATTGCCAGTCCAAGCTTGGACCAATGACATTCTTGTTATTGGTCCTGATAGCTGAGGGTAATTGTTTCTAAATAATTATGTGGCCCTTTTCATTTTCTTTTTAAATCTTTATCTTCTTTTGCTTCCTTGGATACACTCATTCATATTCCTGCTGCAGTGTTTATTACTGAATACATTTATTATCTTCCTAAAATTTTTGAAGACTAAAATTTTTAATATCAGGAAAAATTGTTGAGCAACAGAGAAGGAGTTTTCTAATATGCCTCTTGTTTCTCTGTATTTTCATAGACTTTTTTAATGTCTCAATTTTTTTTGATGACTGTATCTCTGAAAATATTAGGACAAGATGATTTTTCTGTTTGTGATTCCCCTTAGCTTGTTATCATGCAAGATCTGAACACTCAACCTGACCTTAGTAGTGTTGGCTGCAGAGATGGATGTGTTCCTCATGATTCCTGGTGACATCATTGGAAAGCCAAAGCCACACTTGTGTTGGCCAAATAAAATTCTACCATCCACTAGAAAGCAGCTATGGTAAAAAGTTATTCACTGGTAAGTTGCATGTGCAAACCAGAGTAATAGTGATTTTCACTGGCATAGGAGATTGAATATGGACCCCTAAGAAGATATGTCAAAGTACTATCTTCCAGTATCTATGAATGTGACCTTGTTGGAAATTAGGTTTTTGCAGTTTTAATTAAGAATCTCATAGCCAGGTGCAGGGGTGCACATTTGTAATCCCAGCTACTTCGGAGACTGAGGGAGGAGGATTGCAAATTTAAGGCCAGCCAAGACAACTTAGCAAGACTCTGTCTCT
>PVHX01035030.1:0-11839 GCA_004024805.1 Geosciurus inauris
TCAAGATAATATGAGATCATTTGGGTGAGATGGGTCTTAATCCAATAATTTGATATCCTCATAAGAAAGGTAAAATTTTGACATAGAAACAACAAAACTGAGGACAGAAGACATAAAAGTACAAAGTCATGTGACAATAATGAGAGATTGGAGTGGTGAATCTATAAGCGAAGAGAAATCAAGGATTGTAGGCAAACATTAGAAACTAGGAAGAGGCAATGTAGGATTTTCCTCCAGTCTTCAAAGAGAGCAGGGCCTTATCAATACCTTGATCTTGGACTTGTAGACTCCATGAAATATAAGAAAATATATTTTTATTGTTTAAACCACCCAGTCTGTGGCATTTTTTTATAGAAAACCTAGGATACTAAAAAATACCCATAAAAACAACAAAAACACCCTGAAGGAAACATCATACTTAATGGTAATTTTTTTTTCTTAATGGTAATTTATAGTAACTTTTCCTTTTAGATCAGGAATGCCACCCCTTATTTCTCTTTTGGTACTAGAGATTGAAATCAGAGGTGCTTAACTACTGAGCCACATCCCCAGTCCATTTTATTTTATTTTGAGACAAGTTCTCACTAAGTTGCTTAGGACTTCACTAAGTTGCTGAGGCTGGTCTTGAACTTGAAGTCCTCCTGCCTCAGCCTCCCAAGTTGCTAGGATTACCAATGTGCATCACCATACCCGGCAAGTTGCCTTATTTTTAAATATGGCCAAACCAAACAAAAACCAAAAATGAAAAAACCAAAAAACAGTTCTGCGAAGTTAATAACATTTTCCAAATCCAAAATCTGTTTTAAGAAAAAAGAGAATAAGCAGCAAGAAAACATCTCTACAGAAAAAGAAAGCATGTCATATATCAGACAAATGCGCCTACAAAACAGATCAAATCTCTAATGAACTATTTCAAAATAAGCTAAATGACATTAAGTAAATGATACCAGATATGAAAGATGAAAATAAATCAGAATTAGAGAAACTCAGAAATAAGGTGCTAGAACTCAGGAAACTATTAGAAACAAAAGAAATAATTCATTTCAGAGATGAAGACTAACAAAAAGGAACTCAATAATAAATAAAATACAGCCAAAAGTACCACAAGAGAATAGAAGGCAAAAAGAATGAAAAACTAAAATTAAAAAGAAATGAAGATAACAAATATTTTACCACATCAAAAATAAACATAGCTGGGCGCGGTGGCGCACGCCTGTAATCCCAGCACTTTGGGAGGCTGAGACAGGAGAATCACAAGTTCAAAGCCAGCCTCAGCAATGGCAAGGCGCTAAGCAACTCAGTGAGACCCTGTCTCTACATAAAACACAAAATCAGGCTGGGGATGTGGCTCAGTGGTCGAGTGCCCCTGAGTTCAATCCCCGGTACCTCCCCCCCAAAAAAGCCAATCCTAAACTTCATGTGAATTCTCAACGGACCCAAAGTAACCAAGAATAATCTTAGAAAGCACAAGTTATAACACATTTACTGGTTTAAATAGTTACAAATCCACAGTAATCAAAACAGTATAGTACTGGGGTAAGAATAGGCATATAAAGCAATGGAATATAATAAAGAGCCCAGAAGTAAACCCTCATATATATGGTGAATGATTTTCAAGCAGGATGCCCAGACCACTCATTGGGAAAAGAATAATCTGCTCAACAATGGTGTTATAGAAACAGGCTATCCATGTTCCATATGGATTCTTTTTTTTTTTTTTTTTGAACTCAGGGGCACTCGACCACTGAGCCGCATCCCCAGCCCTATTTTGTGTTTTATTTAGAAACAGGGTCTCACTGAGTTGCTTAGCGCCTCACTGTTGCTGAGGCTGGCTTTGAACTCGCGATTCTCCTGTCTCAGCCTCCCAAAGTGCTGCGATTATAGGCTTGAGCCACCGTGCCTGGCTCTATATGGATTCTTACAGCTTAATATCACATGCAAAAATTGACACAAAATGAATCAAAGAACTAAACATAAGACCTATAACTATAAAACTCCTAGAAGAAAGCATATGGGGAAACCTTCAGGACATCAGATTTGGCAATGATTTCTTGGATACCACACAAAAACCACAGGCAAAGTAGGAAAAAACACACAATTAGAATTCATCAAAATTAAAAAAAACAAATTTTGTGTTTCAAAAGACACTATGAAGAAAAAGACAACTCACGGAAAGGTAGAAAATATTTTAAAATCATATCTTGATAAGCGTTTAATATGAGGAAAAATGACCTCCAACAACTCAAAAACTATAAAATAACTCAATTTAAAATGGACAAGGATTTGAATAGACTTTTCTCCTAAGAGGATACAGACTGTCAATAAGCATGTGAGCAGATGCTCAACATCATGAATCATTAGGGAAATACGAATATAAAACAGAGTAAGAGACCATTTTATAGCCATTTGGATGGCTTAATAAAAGAAAACCAAACCTGAAAATAATAAGTGTTGAATAGGATGTGGAGAAATTAGAATATGTGTGGACTGCAGGTAGGAATGTAAAATGGTGCAGCCATTAAGGAAAATGGTATGATAGTTGATCAAATCATTAAATGTATAATTGTCATATGACTTAACCATTCTACTCTTAAATAGGCGAAAAAAAATTGAAAGAAGAGGCTCAAACAAGCTGGTCACTGTGGCACATGCATATAATCCCAGTGGTTCAGGAGGCTAAGGCAGGAGAAACATGAGTTTAAAGTCAGCCTCAGTAACTTAGTGAGATCCTCAATGAGAGCGTGTCTCTAAATAAAAATACAAAAAATGGCTGGAGATGTAGTTAAGTGCCCTTGGGTTCAATTCCTGGTACCAAAAAGCAAAGCAAAAACAAAAACAAAATAACAGAAGCTTGGGGCTGAAGTTGTGGCTCAGTGGCAGAGTGCTTGCCAAGCATGTGTTAGGGACTGGGTTCGACTCTCAGCACTGCCTATAAATAAATAAATAAAATAAAGGTCCATTGACAACCAAAATAATATTTTTAAAAAGAGACTCAAAAAGATAATTGTATATCCATGTTCAACAATATTATTCATAATAGTCAAAAAGTTGATGCAACCCATCAAGCAATGAATGGATAAAGAAAATGTGGTGTGTGCATGTATATGTGTCTATTAGAATATTATATCACTTTAAAAAAAGGATATTATGACACACACTGCAACATGAATGAACCATATAGAGAACACTGCCAAGTGCAATAAGCTAGTCATGAAGGGATAAGTACTACATGATTACACTTATATTGGGTACCTACCTGGAGTAGTCAACGTTGTAAAGAGATAACATAGAATGGTGGTTTTCAGGGGCAACTTGGAAAGGGGAATGGAGAATTGTTGTTTAATGGTACAGAGTTCCAATTTTGCAAGCTTAAAACAGTTCTAAAGATGGACAGTGATGATGGAATCACAACAATGTGTCTATACTTAATACCACTGAACTGTACACTTATAAATTATTAAGATGAATTCTGAGCCAGTCGTGATGGTGCACACCTGTAATCCCAGCAGTTTGGAAGGCCGAGGCAGGAGGACCACAAGTTCAAAGCCAGCCTCAGGGAGTTGCGGATGTGACTCAGTGGCAAAGTACTTGCTTAGCACGTGTGAGGCACTGGATTCAATCCTCAGCACCATGTCACAAACAAAATAAAGGCATTCCTGTCTATCTACAACTACAATTTAAAAAAAAAATCCAGCCTCAGCAAAAGTGAGGTGCTAAGCAACTCAGTGAGACCTCTGTCTCTATATAAAATACAAAATAGGGCTGGGGATGTGGCTCAGCGGTTGAGTGCCTCTTAGTTCAATCCCCAGTACCCCCACACACAAAAAAAGATGATAAATTCTGTTATGTGTACCTTTACCACAATTTTTTAAAAAAATAAACTGAATTTCTACATGCTAGCAGTAAACAACTGGAAATTGAAATTAATAAAGTCAAAACCATTTGTAATATCAGGAACAGGTATTCTTCATCCCTATCACACAGACATAAACACACTTACATGTGCACATGCACACACACATGCAAATTAACTCAAGCTGGATCCCAGACCTAAACATAAAAGCTGAAACTATAAAATCTCTAGAATACAGCATAGAATAAAGGTTTCCATTTGCCATCCTGGGGTAGGCAAAGATTTCATAGATAAGACACAATAAACACAAACCAAAAAAGAAAAATATAATACATTTTACTTCATAAATTAAAACCCACAACCCACCTACTAGAGTGAATAAAATTTAAAAGATTGAAAATACCATATGTTGATAAGGATGTGGATAAACTAGCACTCTCATCCATTGTTGGCAGAAATGTAAAATGGTTCAAATGCTTTGGAAAACTGCTCAACAGTTTCTTGGTTTTGGTTTTGGTTTGGTACAGGGGATTGATTCCAGGGATGCTTTACCACTGAGCTACAGCCCCAGTCCTTTTTTATTTTGAGACAGGGTCTCACTAAATTGCTGAGGTTCTTACTGAGTTGTTCAGGCAGGCATTGAACTGACTATAATCATCCTGCCTCAGTCTCCTGAGTTGCTGGGATTACAGGTGTGCAACACCATACCTAGCTTTAAGAAACCATAAAAGTTTCTTACAAACTTTAAAATCCACTAACCATATGACCCTGCAATTTCACTTCTAGATATCTAGTCAAGAGAAATCAAAACACATCCAATGGTGGGGGAGCATAGAGGTTCAGTACATTAGACAATTGGGAATGGAGGGAAGGGGGGGGGCGAGGAAAAGGAAAGACAGTGAAATGAATCTGACATTATTTCCCTATGTACATATATGAAAACATCACAGTGAATCCCACCATCACATACATCCACAAGAATGGGCGCCAAAGTAGAATAAGATATATTCTGTGCTTGTCTAACTATATCAAAATGGATTCTACTGTCATGTGTAACTTAAAAGAACCAATAAATAACAAAATAAATAAATTACATAGCAAAAAAATCCAGACCTGTACTTGAATATTCATAGTAGCTTTATTCATAATAGCTTCAAAAAACAAAATATCCATCTACACATGGATGAATAAATTATGATATATCCATACAATGGAATACTAATCAGCAACAAAAAGGAACAATTTATTGATACATGCAACAACATGAGTGAATTTCTAAAATATGTGAGTGAAAGAAGCCAGACCACAAAAGAAAAAAAAAATAAAGTACATACTGTATGATTAGACTTACATGAAACTTTAGGAAAGACAAATTTCAGTTATAGTGATAGAAAGCATACCAGTCATTGTTTGGGGCTGGGGGTAAAGGTAGGGATTGAGAAGGAGCACAAGAGAACCTTTTGGGATGAAGGAAGTATTCTGTATCTAGAATATGATAGTGGGACATTGGGGTACACTTAAATTTGTCAAAATCAAGTACCTGTATACTTAAAATGAATGCATTTTTGTATACAAATTATATTTCAATAAAGTTGGTTTTTTTAAAATATTTTTTTAGTTATAGATGGACACAATGTCTTTATTTCATTGCTTTGTATGTGGTGCTGAGGATCGAACCCAGGGCCTCACGCATGCGAGGCAAGCGCTCTACCGTTGAGCCACAATCCCAGCCCCTCAATAAAGTTGTTTTAACAAGAATTTACCAATGATTTGTAAGTTCTAAATTTCAATAATCTATGACTTTAATCCTCTACAAAATCTTCTTTGACTACAACAGATGTTATCAAATCATACTATCTTAGAAGAACATGGTTAGAGGAGACCTCAAAGTCGTCTTAGTTAAAAAAAAAAGTCTTCTGATATTTGAATCTGCTCTGTAATATTCATACCAACCAGACTGAAGGATTCAGTCTCTACTTAAATACCTTCAAGAAGAGCAAATTTACTGTACTTTAAGAATATCCACCTTAGTTTTTGCATAATTCTAATCACTGGAAAGCATTTTTTAGGGGGTTACTGGGGATTGAACTCAGGGGCATTCAACCACTGAGCCGCATCCCCAGCCCTATTTTGTGTTTTATGTAGAGACAGGGTCTCACTGAGTTGCTTAGTGCCCTCGCGGTTGCTGAGGCTGGCTTTGAACCCAAGATTCTCCTGTCTCAGCCTCCCACAGTGCTGGGATTATAAGAGCGCACCACCGCTCCTGACTTGGAAAGCATTTTGTTTTGTTTTTTTGCAGTACTGGAGACCAAACCCCGGAGGGCTATACCACTGAGCTACAGCTGTAGCCCTTTTTATTTTATTTTATTTTTTATTTTGGGAAGAGTCTTGGTAAATTGCTGAGGCTGGTTTCAAACTTGCAATCCTCCTGTCCCAGCCTCCTCGGTTGCTGGGATTACAGGCATGTGCCATCACACCCAGCTGGAAAGTGTTTCTTTGTGATGATCCAAAATCTCACTCTTTGTGGGTCTCACCCATGGAAATAAATTCAAATATTAGAAGAAAGCTATCATGCTTCCCCCAAGTCTTCCATTTTCACCCTCTAGACTCCTTTAACTATTCTTCAAATAAGATGGGTTTTAGTGCTCTCATCATCTTTGAGTACATTCTTCTTGGCATGTTCAGGTTTTTCAATATGCCTCTTCAAAACTGTTGCCCCTCAGTCCAACACTCTACTTCAGATACACTCTAACCGATGTAGAAAAGAGAGTAATTGCCACTTTACTCTCTCTGTGCATTATACAGTCACTCCTCAGAATCTGTGAGAGACTGGTTCTAATACCAACACCAATACCATCAATAACATATTTCCATGCCACAAATACCAAAATCTGTGAATCCTCAAGTCTCTTACTTGCATATTACCTAATCACATCCTGAGTGTACTTCAAATCATTCCCAAATTACTTATAATACCTAATACAATGCAAATAGTTGTTACATAGAGTTTTATAGGAAATAATGACAAAAATACAAGCCTGTGCGAGATTAGTTATAGGATGCAATTTTTAAAAAAATATTTTTAGATGATAATGGATCTTTATTTTATTTATTTATTTATATACAGTGCTGAGAATCAAACCCAGTGCCTCACACATGCTGGGCAAGTGCTCTACCACTGAGCCACAACCTCAGCCCCCGGATGCAATATTTTTTAATCTGCTGTTGGTTTCATCCACAGATGGGGAACCCACAGATATGGAAAACCAGCTGTATTTCAATTGATTCAATCTAATGTGGGAGAACTTTCTTAGTATTTTTGGCTTTTGTTGATCTCATGGAAAACAAAAAGTCCTGTGTTTTATATGTGCTTCTGTTAAAACCACATTTCATCTATTCTATTGTTGTATAGTTGGTTTGGGGGATACAAGTATAGGATGTTTTGTTGTGTCCTGTTTGTTTTCATCTTAGGCTCATTATTTCAGCCTTCAGATTTGACACTGTCTTCTAACATATCAGTTACTCTTTTCAACGTCAGGTCATGTGTATAGTCAATCAATAGTCATAAAATGCCCTCATCTTCCTATTCTTATTTTTATACCATGCAGTATTTGACACATTATTGTACACAATATTTTATTACTTTCTAAGTATTTTATATGTGTAAATCTTGATTCTGCATCAATATCTTAAGCATAGCTTCTACTTATTTTATAGTATCAGACACAGATTAGGCATTCAATAAATACTTGTTGGCTTGACTCAAAACCCCAATTAGGGTATTTGTACATTACAGCTGAATCAAATGAATCACAATTCGCCTTCACATAATATTTTCTTTTTTTATATTTATTTTTTAGTTGTAGGTGGACAGAATTTCTTTATTTTATTTTTATGTGGTGCTGAGAATCGAACCCAGTGCCTCATGTGTGCTAGGCGAGCACACTACCACTGCGCCATAACCCAAGCCCCACATAATATTTTCTTAAGTGCTTTTTGTTTTACATCCATAAGGATGTATTTGTGGGAAATGCTATGCATACCTAAGCAATACAAAATAACTTCAAAATCAATGAGGCTGGTGTAGTACAAACGGAAGCCACAGTGCCATCTAGTGAGCATCATTAGATTATGTTTACTGTTCATATTTACTGATTACATTTAAAGTTCCTTTCAGTCCTATAATGGAAAGGCATGATTTTTAGAACTTTATATAATAAATAGAAACAATATGTAATCAGCACATGAGGTATAGTTGTTTCCTCTTTAGGCTATATAAACAGTGCATAAATAGTCTCAATCTTTGTGGATGTTGTAAATATTATAATCTTTAGTCTGAAATTTTGCTTTAGTTTCATCAACCTATAGTACTACTAATGCCATCTGTGTACTTAAACTGCAGGTGCAAGCCTGAGGATTTGAATTTCTGTACTTAAAGAGCATCCAGTTTTACATTACTCTAACTTTACATAGTCACCAAAATAATTCATTTATCAACTAATATTAAGGTTTTAAGATCTCACTATATGAAAGTGTGATGAATTGCTTCTGCACTTAGAACCCAAGATCATTTAAATCATGCTAAAGTCCATTCAAGTCTATGACTTGCACCAACCACAGACTTCAACATCCTCAAGTATAAGAAAATTAGAATACTGGGCTTAAGGTTCTATAAACTCCCCAAGGCTAAAGTTGAGATGGATGAACTACATTGTTGTTTGGTTTTGGTGCTGGGGATAGAACCCAGGGCTTCACACATGCTAAATATGCACTCTACCACTAAGCTCCACCTGTAGCCTTATACTATATTGTTTAATATCGTCTTATGTAAAGTATTGAAAGTATTCACATGAATAATGGCAATTTAAAAATTTATACTTAAATAATTTAGAAAAAAACAAAGAAATTAACCTATATTTAGCATTATTATCTTAGCAATGTTGCTGAATTTGTGAGCCAATGAATATGTAATGTGATCTACTAAAAAAGTTCAGAGGAATTTGTTCTCCAACTACTTTCATCACCTAAATTAACTTCTGACTTATGTTTCAATATTTCATTTTAGAGAAAAATAAAAATGAAATATTTTTTAAAAATATTTTTTAATTATACATGGACCCAGTGTCTTTATTTTGTTTACTTATTTTTATGTGGTGCTGAGGATAGAACACAGTGCCTCACATGTGTGAGGCAAGCACTCTACCACTGAGCCACAACGCCAGCCCTAAAAATGAAAAATATTGAATCCCCTCTCAAAGAGAAAGGGCCTAAACTAGAGAAAGTAATAGTGGGATGACTTTTAATAACATAATCTCATTCAGTTCTAATAATCAAAGGGCATTCAAGTTCTTAATCTCTGTTAACTTCCAATTATGCATTGTAGCAAGGACAGAAATAGCATGAGCAGATGGAATTCCTATATCAGAGGAAATTGATTGCAGGTATTTATTGAGTCTGTAGTACTATTTTTTTTTTTTTTTTGGTACTGAGGATTGAACTCAGGGGCACTCGACCACTGAGCCACATCCCCAGCCCTATTTTGTGTTTTATGTAGAGACAGGGTCTCACTGAGTTGCTTAGCACCTTGCCATTGCTGAGGCTGGCTTTGAACTTGCAATTCTCCTGTCTCAGCCTCCCAAAGTGCTGGGATTACAGGTGTGTGCCACCGCACCCGGCTCTAGTACTATTTTCAAATGTAGTGTGTATCTACTGCACATTTGGCATTATGTGGTGTACCAGTACAAATAAAGGTAAGATCCTGTTCTCAAGAAGGTAGCAATCAATAGGGGCTAGGATACGTATGCAAGTAACTAGAATATAAGGCAGCACTTAAGTACCTAGGAATAAACAGAAGTGTTACCAAAGTCTTGGAGGAAAGGCAAGACAAGGACATTTCCTTGAGAAGCTAAGACTGACATTAGGAGCTAGACTTTGGAAAAGGGTATGTCAAAAGAGAGATGCAATAAAGAGGTAATTTGCAATGGAGCATGAAAAAAGTACCAAAGTAGAAAAGCAAAGATCATGGTCAGAATCAACAGGTACTCTATTTGAGGACAAAGTGTACAGTAATTCCCATTTAAGTTCAGTTTCCTTTTTCATTGTTTCAGTTACCTGCAATCAACCAGTCTAGAAATATGAAATGAATACTTCCAGAAATAAACAATTCACAAGTTTTAAACTGTACCATTCGGGGTAATATGATGAAATCTAGTGCTGTCTCACTCTGTTCTTCCCAGGACATAAATCATCCCTTCATCCTCATTCTCACTGAATACACTACTCACCTCCTTAGCTACTTAGAAGCAATCTAACTTCTCAGATTGTCACAGTATCACAGTGCTGTGTTTAAGTAACCCTTATTTTGCCTAGTAATAGCCCCAAAGTACAAGAGTAGTGATGCTAGCAGTTTGTATACATATATCAAAAAGAAGCTGTAACGTGAAAAAGTGAAAGTTCCCAATTTATAGGTATGCACGTAAAAGAAAAAAAACATAGCATATATAGGGTTCAGTACTATCTACACTTTTAGGCTGGAGGTCTTGGAGTATATCCCCATGGATCAGGATTGACTAATGTATAAATAAAGAAGTAAAATAGTAATAATTTATTTGTAAATTTTGAAGGGCCTTAAGTGCTAGGAAATTTTGTTCTTACAGAAAGCCAAAGAAGATTATTAAGCAAGCGACAATAATCATTTATAAGACTATTCCAACAGTCTTATGGGTAATGAGGGTTAAGATTAGCAAGATGAGGTGAAGATGGAAGAAGAGACAGCTGAAAAATATTTGCAGAGGTAGAATTGACTAGATTTGACTGAATACAGTCGTAGAGAGCTGAATATAATCAAAAGCAATACAAAAGTATATCTAAGCTATGAAAGAGCTCAGGGCTATGAGAGAGATACATATGTAAGAATGGAGAGTTGAAGCTAAGAAAACAGTAGATGGATTACTGAGGAGGCACATGTACAGTGTACAGAAGAAATAAGAGATTAGTGAATAAATGCATTCAACAGATGTTTATTGAAAACCTACCATATACAAAGCATGGTCATGAGTACTGGGAATAAAATAGTGAAAAGACAGACATAGTACCTGACCATAACCAACCAACACTTATTTGGTGAAAAGAGTAGTACTAGCCAGTAACAAAAGTGGAAAAGAAATAGAGCAATAAAATTAATAACAGTCACAGAAGTAAAAAAAAAATGTTTCCAGAAGGAAGAAGTGGTTGATAGTGTTATATGTATTTTTGTATCAGAGAACAAGGAAGACTGAGAAAAGTTCATTAGCTTAATCATTAAAAGGTCACCAGTGGCTGGGCACAGTGGTGCATGCCCATAATCCCAGCGGCTCAGAAGGCTGAGGCAGGAGGATCACAAGTTCAAAGCCAGCCTCAGCAAAAGTGAGGTGCTAAGCAACTCAGTGAGACCCTGTCTCTACATAAAACAAAAAATAGGGCTGGCGATGTGGCCCAGTGGTCGAGTGCCCCTGAGTTCAATCCCAGTACCAAAAAAGAAAAAAAGAACTATAGATGCAAAAATCATCAAGAGGGAAATAGGTAGTGAGACCAAAAACCTTAGAGTTATCCTTGTCTCTTCTTTATCTCCTGTACTGTATCTGGTATGTTAAGGAACCCTGTTAGCTTTACTTTTTATAATTTCTCCAGAACTTGACCACTTCTCACTACCCACACTGCCTCTACTCTGACATGCATTGCCATTATCTCTTGTCTGGATTATTTCAATGGCCTTCTAACTGGTTTCCTTGCTTCTATCCATTCATTCTATTCTATTTAACACAGAGGCCAGAGCGATCCTATTAAAATGCAAGCAGAACAGGGCACTCCTTTGCAAAAAAACCACAAACCCTTTATTGAGTCTCCATTTCAGAAGATGTAATACCATGTATCATTTTTTGGGAGGAGTACTCGGGATTGAAGTCAGGGGTACTCAACCTGTTTAGTTTTCTTCTTAGAACTTATACT
>PVHX01035031.1:0-11838 GCA_004024805.1 Geosciurus inauris
CCCCCACTGCCTGGCAACCACTAATCTCCTTCCTGTCCAGGGATTTGTCTGGACTAGAGGTTCCTGTAAATGGAATTACAGATTTTATCCTTTTGTCTCTGGCTTCTTTTCCTTAGCCAGAAGTGTGTGATGGTTTTGGTTTCTCAACATTCTTACCAACACTTATTTTCTGGTATTTTTCTTTATAGCTGTCCTGGTGGGTGTGAAGTCATATCTCATTGTGATTTTGATTTGCATTCCCTAACAATTAATGACACTGACCTGACGAGTTTCATATCTTCTGTGGATAAATGTCCAAATCCTTCATTTATTTATTTTTATTTTTTAAAAGTTTTTTAGTTGTAGATGGACACAATATCTTTATTTTATTTATTTATTTTTTATGTGGTACTGAGGATCGAACCCAGTGCCTTACACATGCGAGGCAAGCACTCTACCACTGAGCCACAACCCCAGCCCCCTTTGTTTATTTTTTAATGGAGTTGCCTTATTATTGTAGGAACATAGGTGCACACTCACAGACAAACAAGTAGGTAGATAGACGGATAGATTGATGCTGAATTCCAGACTCTAGATTGGGTAGATGATTTTGTATTTGCTAATCATTGCTTTGGGCCTAAGATATGGTCTATTTTACAAATGATCCATCCTGCCGAGAAGAAAAGTGTATTCAGTCATGGGTGGATAAAATCCCATGTCTCTCAGTACATAGTCATGTGTGTAAAAAATCTAATTCAAAAGGATCAACAAAATGGAAAATCTTCTATCTGGTTGGATAATGAAAAAGACTCAGATTACTAGAATCAGAAGTGAGAATGAGAACATAATTCAAGTTTATATTAATAAAAAAATGTAACAAGGCACAATAGTGCATACCTGTAGTCACTGTTCCTCAAGAATCTGAGGCAGGAAGATGTTTTGAGCCCAGCAGTTCAAGGCCAGTGTATTTAATATCTCTGAACTGCACACTTAGAAATGGTAATGATGGTGAAATTTTATGTTACCTGCTTTTCCCACAGTATACAAAATAAATTTTAAAATAAGAAAATCTTAGTAAGTAAAAGTCTTGGGAAAGAGACTTGATCTTGAAATCTCTGCAGCTTTAGAGTTAATCTGAAGTGTTTGGTTTTAGTATGAGCCCATTCTTCATCTTCATAATAGCTTGGTACCTTGCAACAGTGCCCCTTTATTATTTCTGTTATTATCAATGTGTTGAAATTTCTGCACGCTTTGTGAGCTCTGTATTCTGTGGTTGAATTGTTGGGTTAGCAACATTGGTGTCATAACTAACTTTCCTTCCCACAGAAGTTAGTCTTTTGGAGTCTGCTCCCATTACCTCCATGTGCAGGCAGCTTGATGGGAGCCTTGAGAAGCCAGGAGATATGGAAATGAGGGGCTGCGTGCAGCTCAGATGTTTGTAGTGGGGGCGATAAGTATATAAAATTATGTCATCTTAAAACAGGTACTTAAACCTACTTTTGTTTGGAGATATTTTCTTTCATCCTCACCTCTTGTTTTTGGTTGGAATTTGTTTTTAGTTCTAATTAGTTTTCCATGGCAAGAAGAATGCATTTTGATTCATTGTACACAAATGAAGCAAGACTTTTCATTTCTCTAGTTGTACACAATGTAGAGTCACACCATTGGTGCAGTCATACATCTACGTAAAGTCATTCTACCATCTTTCATACACCATATCCCGTCCCTCTTTTTACTTCCTCCTGCCCAATGCAAAGTTCATCTATTCTTCCCATGTCCCACCCACTCCCCATTATGGATCAGCATCCACATATCAGATAAAACATTTGGCCTTTGGCTTTTGGGGACTGGCTTATTTTCCTTAGCATAATATTCTTCAACTCCCTCTATTTACCTGCCAATGTATGGTGCGTAGTTCTAATGGTATACTGAACAGGAGTGTTGTCCTGTTCCTGATCTTACAGAAAATGATTTTAGCCCTTCTCCATTCCATGTGATATTGTTTTAGATTTGTCATCCATTGCCTTTATTTGGTTGAGGCACATTTCTCCTATTTCTAATTTTTGAGGGTTTTCACTATAGAGGTACGTAGAATATTACCCAATGGTTTCCCTGTAATGATTTTAATGGAGCTCTGATTTTTGTTTTTGATTTCCTGTACTGCAGCATACCACCTTTGTGAATTACACAGGTTGAAACATTGTTGCCTTTCTGGGATGAATCTCATTTGATGAAGCTGAATGATATCTTTGGTGTGCTATTGGATTAGGTTTGCCAGCAGTTTTTTGAACATTTATGCATCGATGTTCCTCAGGTATATTGGTCTGCAGTAGTTTTTGTTTGGTTTTGTAGTGTGCCTGCATTCCTATGGCATCAGAATAGTTCTGTCCTCATAAGATGAATTTGGAAGGATTCCTTCTTCTTCAGTATTTTTGGGGTATTTGAGAAGAATTGGTGCTCTTTGTTTCATATTTCTTTTTTTTTTTTCAGACATAGGGATTGAACCTAGGCCTTAGCCATGAAGAGTAAGCACATTACCCCTGAGCTGCTGCCCTTAATACTTTTTGAAAGATTTGGTAGAATTCAGCACAGAAGCCTTCAAGTCTTGACCTCTTTCTGAGTAGGAGACTCTTCGTTATTTATTAAGAATCTTTGCTCACTACTGCTCTAAGGTTTTCCATTTCTTCATAATTTCATCTTGGTTGATTGCATGTGTCAAGGTATGTATCCTGCTAGATTGTTGACCTTGCTGGCATATAGTAGTATTCTCTTCATAGAATTTTCTTAAGATTCTCTGTCTTTCTGTTTTGTTCCTTGCAGTGTATCCTTTTCATTTGTGATTTCATTTGATTCTTGCCTTTTTTCTTCATCTAGCTATATGTTTGGTGATATTTTTTCTAAACACCTGATCTCAGTTTTGTTGATCTTTTCTATTGTTTCCATTTTATCTATTCCATTTATTTCTGCTCTGATATTTATTATTTCCTTCCTTTAATCATTTTGGTTTAGTTTGTCATTCTTTCTCTAGTTCCTTGAGGTGATGCCCAGCTTTTTGTCATCTTTGATCTATTTTTATATGGGTGTTTTCTGCTCTAAACTTCTCTCTGTGAAGTTCTTTTGCTGCTTATCATAGGTTTTCATATAGGGTCAAGGAACCAGGTAAGAGGCTAAGTGCTGGGCCTGTCCTTCCTTTGGTGGATTTCTCAATTGGTGGGACATTTGAGGAGACCAGCATGTTGGGTGAGGCCAATCCACATACGGGAATTATGCCAAGCTTTCTGAGAGATTTTCTATTCCTGGTCTTAGAAACAGCATTCTAAAGGCATCTTGGCCTAGCGTTGAACAGCCCAGACTTCAATATTTCTGAATTAATTGAAGGTGGAATTCTAGATCTGTTGTCCAACATACACACCAGCAGAAATTCCAGAATGCCTTCCTCTACCACCAGAGTAGCATCCTCAGAGGGTCTCAGGTGTTTGTATTAATCTTGGTCAGTTCTAAGTAGGAGAGTTGTTAATATAAGGACCTTATCATCCATGTTAGAAGGTAGGACTTTCAAAATATTAGAATCTATAGAAGTAAAGCTTGATGACAGGAGACAATTTGCAAAACCACATTTACATTGACAAATACAATAACAGATGGTTGTATCTCTCCTTTTTTCTTTTTGAGACATGTCCAACTAAGTTCCTCAAGTCTTGTATGTAGTCAAGGTTGACTGAACTTGTGATCCTCTTATCTCAGCCTCCTGGGTCCTTGGTATTAAGGTGTCCACCACCATACCTCAATTTATGGCTATCTCTTAGTGGTCCTATTTTCACTGAACAATTTGTTTTAAAGTAAAAGGCCTGAAATAATTATGTTTTTCAAAAAATGAGCATTCTTTTTCTTACATGTAATCAAAAGTGTGATGTTGTAGCAGAAGAGAAATATGTTATAGATTTATATAATAAAGAAGAGCAGTGAGCATGGATCACTTGATAATTCTGAAACTGTGGTTATCTAATTTTGCTCTACTGAGACAAGAAGGTAAAAATATTTTTCCTTCAAAATTTCTTTTACTTTGGAAAGGCTGATGTATGTTTCAAATGTATAACTTATTCTATTATCCATGTACATCATGAAATATTTACACAATCATTTTAATGTACATACACATCACCTCCAGTACCTACCACTTTTTGTGTATGTTAGGAAAATTGCAGATGTACACTTTCAGCAATGTTAGTTATACACTACATGATTAGTAAGTACATTAACTCCTGTACATTTGATCTGCTAGTGAATTCTGTGGTTTGCTTATATATTTTAGTATTAGCCCCCATTCGGTATATGTTTGCAAATGTCTTCACCCACTGGATTTGTGGCCTTTTCATTTTGTTGCTTGTTTTTCTTGCTGTGCAGAAGCTATTGGGTGTGGTGTTGTATCATTTTGTTATGCTTGCTTGTCTGCATGTGTTTTCAGAGTCATATTCATAAAGTCATTGCACAGAGCTTTTCCATTATTTTTCTCTTAGGATTTTTTAAAAAAATTTTTGTAGTTTTGTATGGACAGAATGCCTTTATATTTTTTGTTTATTATTATGTGGTGCCGAGGATGAAGCTCAGTGCCTCAGACATGCTAGGCAAGTGCTGTGCCACTGGACTAGAGCCCAGCCCTCTCAGGATTTTTCCTTCTTGTTTGTACTTTTTTGTCAGGAGGAGATGACTCTTTATGATGTTTTGTGATCTTATTGAATTAAAGGATTTGCTTTCTTATCAAGTAAAATTGTCATTGATAGATTGACAAAAATGTCACTGAATCTCTTGCTGTGGGTAACCTGGATATTTTAATAATCTTTATTCTTCAATCTGTAAGCACACTACGTCTTTTTATCTATGTATGTCTTCATTTTCTTTCATCAGTGTTTAATAATTTTCATGATGCAGATAAATTTGATTTCTTTGAATACACTTGTCTCAGTTTGTTCCTAAGTATTTTGTTGCTTTTGGTGCCATCAGAAATGGAATATTATTATTTGTTTATTTGATAGATGATTATTAAGGATATAAGAATGCATCTGACTTTGTCAGGGGGATTTTGTATCCAGAATCGTGAGTGAACTTGTTAATTGGTGCTGACAGGTTTTATTGCAGAAGGTTGTAGCATTTTCTACGAAGAGGACTTGTCATCTGCCAACAGAGACAGTCCTTCCTTCTTCCCTCCTGGTTTGGATGCCTTTAATATCTTTTCCCTCACTGATTCTTCTGTCTGGAACCTGCAGCACTATATGGGATAGATCTTGCTGAAGTGTTTGTAACCTCACCTCAGTGCTGACCTTAAAGGAAAAGCTTTCCACTTTCAGCCACTACATCCAACATTTGATGTGGCAGATCCTGTATGACGTTTATTGTTTTGGGGTGCATTCCTTTTTTCCCTTATTGTTGAGGACATCCATCATGAAAGAGTGTCGATTTTGTTCAGAATCATTTTTCTACACCTATTAAGATATGATTTTATCTTTCATTCTGTCAGCATGGTTTATCACATTGAATTATTTGCGTGTTTTAAAGCATTCTTGTATCCTGGGATAGATCTCACTCAGTTCTAGTGTATGATTTAGGGAGTGTTCTGTTGACCTTCTTCTCCCAGTATTTTGTGAAGGATTGTTGTGTCAGTGAACACAAGGTCTATTGGCCTATACTTATATGCTTTGCTGTGGTTTTTGTAATATTGAAGTAACTTTACCATCTCGCCTGTTCGAAGCTCACTCGAATCGTGTTTAGAACGTTGTTTCAGAGATAGGAACTAGAAAGCTAAGCAGAACCCCAGCATAATGGCTTTCTGTGAATGTGAACTCACCCTATGTTGCTGTTCCAGGGATGGACTCCATGCATTGAGCAATCACTGCACTAGGCTAGCCATAGCACCCAGCCTGTCACCTAGTGTACCCTTAGTCTCATACCAAATCCTGTGGGAAAAACCAAAGCAGTTCTCACTTGCATTCATGACATCTATGTGTACATCATTGATGTGTCCTTTATCAAATGAGGTCCTCTATTGAGCCAGCCTGAATACATCAGTGTTTTCTGTCATGTAACAGCTTTCTTGACCTTGGAGACTAGCAGGAAAGAGGGGGGGAGGGAGTGGTTATGGGTACCAGATACAGGACAGTGGGAAGCACTTAAAGCCAAGAAGCTGAACATTTTAAAAAAAGAATAATCTTAAATTTTAATATAAACTAGTTTTAATGAAATACAAAAACCCAAAAGTAGGAAAAAAGGAAGGAGAGGGAAGGGCAGCTCTGGGGTAGGAGCAGGTGCAAGGCTTTGGGGCCAGTAGGATCCCTGGGCCTGGAGTTGCTATTGAAGATGTTTCTGACCCTGGCGCTCTCTCAGGTGGTGGAGGTGGTAATGGAACGTGAGCTGGAGTTCCTTTTCCTTTATTATAACTTACTCATTTTCACATTCTCCTGTGAGTATGTATGTTTTTAAGTTTGATGATTTTGGTTGGCTTGTTGATATTAGCATAAATGTCTCTGCATATTCCCCCTTTTTGTTTTTGTGGTAACAGGGATTGAACTCAGTGGCACTCGACCACTGAGGAACATTACCAGCCCTATTTTGTGTTTTATGTAGACACAGAGTCTCACTGAGTTGCTTAGCACCTCACCATTGGTGAGGATGATTTGAACTCACAAGTCTCATGTCTCAGGCTCCCAATGTGCTGGGTTTTACAGGCGTGTACCACCACACCCGGCACTGCATACTTTTTTGTTTAGCACTGGTGTTGAGATTTACCTGTCTAATGACATGGGGCTGGTATTGCTGTTTTTTGCTGCTGGATGTGTTCTCTGTTGTAACTGTTAGAAAGCCAATTTATCATTTCTCCAGGCATTGAACACAGAGTTTTTCATTTTGTATTTTCAAATAACACTACTTTGAGCAAAAGGGTTTAAGTTTAGGCCAGCCTCAGCAACCAAGCCAGAGCCTGTCTGAAGGTGAGAAAGGAAAAGGACTATGGATGTACTCAGTGGTAAAGTGCCCCTAGGTTCAATGCCAGTAACAAAAAAATGAAAATAAAACAAATAAAAAACCATTTGTCCATATGAACAAACTCATTAGTTCTTTTGAGCATTATGCATCTCAAGAAATATCAGCCTGCAGTGGTTTGACACATGCAGACTAGGCATATCATAGGACTAGAGAGATAAGGGGTTGCTGGGGACTAGCAGGAGGGTGGGGGCAGGAGTGGGCATGGATACGGAATTCCGCAAAGTGTTCTGGAACTACATAGTGGGAATTAGTGCACAGTTTGGACAATGCATTCAATGGCAGTAAACTGAATCTTTTAAAAACAAATAAAAGGTTTAATTCAAAAAGTAAGGATATGAAAGAAAAGAACACATACAATGAAAATGAGTAAGAAAGAGACAAAAGGGGAGAGGAATGGAGGCTCTGCATTGATGTCAGTAAGAAGTTCCTGCTGAAGGGCCAGCAGGAATTGCTGTCCTGTATCCCCCATTTGTGAAGATTTCAGCTCCGGCTCTTCCTCGGGTGGTGGAGGTGGTGGAGTTGGAGCTGGTGTTCCCACCAGCATTGGAAGTGGCCTTGCAGCTGCAAGAGGCGTCAAGGTCAAGGAACTCTCCATGTTTATTCCAGGGACCAAATAGGACCCACTGCCTTTCCCACAGTTCCACCCACAAACCCAACCCTGGGCAGTGTTCCCAGAATGCATGCAGTCACTGACAGCTCTGCTTCTCATTGTTCCCGGCCTGCCCCAGTTTCTGGACGATATGCTCTGCATGTCCATCCCTGTCCCGTTCTGACATACTCATACCCCTCCACCATGGTCCTTCTTACTTTCGGCCTGTTCCTCCATGGGCTCTGGGTCTTCTATGAAAGCTGGGACCTGGTGGTCTTGGTCCTCCATTTGGGAGCCTGTCATAGAGACCTGGCTGTGGATATTACCAGGTGGAGAGTGAGGCAAGTGCAAGTCAGGGAGTGAGGAGACCAGCCAAGAGGGAAAGGGGGCAGCAGTATGAGAGGCTTGGCCTTTCCTACCATGAGGATAGTGTTCTGGCATCCCACTGTTTCGGAGGTACAGGGCCAGTTCCAGGACTCACAACTATATGTGAGTCTGTCACCTGGGCAGGGCTTACCTTTCCCCAGCTAGGTCCATCTCTGCTTGGGTGGAGGAACATGAGGCCGTTGCCACAGATGATGAGGAGCCATAGTTGTCGGCTGGCTCCAGGGTCCCTACCAGGCTCCCCAGGGAGTATGCCTGGAACAAAGATAAAATCCTGGTATCATCCACCTCTGTAGCCAGCTGTGCCTTTTTGGTTGGGACATGGACTAGACATAGAGGCCATGCCAAAGTGACCCACTAGAATTGTCTAGGGGGATGGAGTTTAATGGAGTACCCAACGTACATAGGGACTTTTCCCACAGAGGGCCAGGAGAGCCCCAGCAGAACAGTGGCTGGCAGAGCTCAACATGGAATTGCTGAGGAAATAGTTTTTAACATTAGCAACATCAGGCCAGTTTGTTTGTGGACAACAGGTTGTAGCTCCGTGGATTAGATGCATTATCCTGTTAGTTTCACCAGAACATTGGCTTCTGGAGGTGAGAAAACAGGGTCACCCCAGACAGGGTTCCTATGTGAGGTCACCCAGGACGTCATTCTCTGTGGTGCTGTTGAAATGGCCCCAGGAGGGAATGCATTCTAGGTCCCACAGCCCTGAAAGGCTGAATGGCTATGGAAACTTGGTCCCCCTGGTAGGTGGTGAACTCCTGGGCATATGAGTTCCTGCCTACACAGTCTGGGGTGTGTTCCTTGAGACAGCAAGTGACAGCATAATGGAGCAACTGGCCTGAGTTCCATGTTGTTTTGGCTCAGTGTAGCCCTAGGAATCCTGCGGATGTGTAAGACTTGGAGAGTGTTTGGAAGGACAGTCAGACCACTGCCACCTGGAAACCTGGGCCTAGGAGTTGAATTCAGTTGGATGGCAGAATGCAAATCATCCGAAGAATTGAAGTGAAGTAGTGTCAGTGTCACTGTTCTGATGTGACACATATGGGAAGAGTGACCTTGCATGAGTCCAAGGCCGGGCTGGCAGAGAGGGTGGGGTTGGTTGAAGAGTTGGTGGTCAGATTGCTGACAGTGAAACACAGTGCCCTCCATCTGTGAGTCCTACAAGGAAGGTGTTCCTGCTGGTGTCTGTGGTCTTAGTTGTCTTGTGTTCTTCTCTAGGCCCTGCCAGTGGAGTCCCCTGTGTGCCACACTTACCCTGAGGGCAAGCTCCTGCCCAGTGGTGCTAGGGCCTGGCTCTTTGTCTGTGGATATGAAGCTGAAGCTGCAGCTCCGGCGGACCAGCACCTGTGGAAAGCATGGAAAAGACAGTGCCTGGCAGCTGGCAGGGAGCCCCAGGCCCTGATGGCCTTGGTTCCGGGTGTGTCTGTCCCTTGTGGCCTTCTGCTCCCCAGACATTATACAGACCCTGTATCCCAGGCTTCCACCCTGAGAGGACAGGAAATGACACTGGGGTCTCAGAAGCTACCCTGGACACTCGCATTCCCCACTTCCAGCCCTGTCCTGGGTTGACCATGACAGGACACCAGGCTCACAGTGTCCCACTATCTGCTCCTGCCCTGGGGTCCTGTTGCCCCACACAGAGGAGGCAGGTGGTGGGTCTCTGCAGGTGTACTCACAGTTCTGGTTTCTTGTGAATATCCCTCACCAGGGCTTTGGGGTGTGGACCCTGGTGTACTTGGAACAGGGCCACTTAAAGGAGTGTCCCATGGAGGAGTGTCACTTGGAGGAGTGTCTCCAGAGAGGCCCTGGGACCGGGATTTAAAGCAGCACTGCAATTTCTGCCAGAAGTTGCGTCTGCGGGGCCTTTGGAGGCTGGGCCCTGGGGGAGGGGTCATGCAGCCATAGGGGGGGCTCTGGCTGCGAGGCCTCCTAAACCGTTGGCCTGCACGAGGAACGCAACAGGACATCCTTTTCGCTCCAAACATGTCACGAAATGAGCTGTGGAGGAGGCTGTTGCTAGATTGTGGGTGCCTGGTTACGGGGTTCCAGGTTCTGTTTGGATCTATCACCAAGGAAGGGAAGCCATGTCTTGGGGTCTCTGACCTGACCCCTTCCCCAGATAAGCCCACATGTATCCCTCTGGCTCTCCTCCAGCTCTGTGACATTTCCATGTGTGTACACAGCCAACCCCAACAGTGTCCCTCACATTCCTTGACAGGCTTGGGTGTAAGCAGGGTCCCAGTCTGAGGAGTTACAGCTAGGTGTAACCCCAGCTCCCTTCTTGTCCTCTCGTGTGACCTTGGATAAGTCATCATGTCTCCAAGTCTTGTTTAATCTTCCCTTCGACTGTGGTGTCATCCTAGCATCTGTTCCTAGCAGTATCACCAGGCATGTGTGAGATAACACTCAGAAACCCTGTTGTCACATGTCTGTAATGCAGAATAGTAGAAATAAAAGATAGAAACATGTGGGATGTCACATGGAGTAGAGTTCAAAACAGGCCTAGCCTCCTACCTTGTGACTTTGAAAATGCCATTTTCCTTCTTGGCCTACTTTCTTCTTGTGCATCTTGAAAGGTTTGAGGTGCAATTATTGGGCATGTTCTCATCTCCCAGAGCCAATGACCTTGTTTTTTTTTGGATGAGTGAGAGTGAGCAGATCGCTGGGCACCTTAGGGTCATCTCAGCACTGATATTCTGGCCTTTTCTCCCTTTCTGTCTGTGGGTCCCAGTCATGGAACATGGAGATGGGCTGTTCCTGTTCCACGGATGCACTGTCTCCACCCTCTTTCTTTTTCCTCTGTTTGGTCTCAGGGAGGAACCCAGGGTCGCTTACCACCAATCCACATCACCAACCTGATTTTCTATGGCTTCTTTTGAAACAGGGTCTCACAGTGTTGCTGAGGATCAGTTTGAACTTGTGATCCTCCTTCGTCAGCCTCCCAAGCTGCTGGTATTACATATGTGCACTACCATGCCTGGCCTCTTTCTCCTTTTTTGTGTTCCCTCCTGGGGCTTCCTCTTTTTCTGACCTACACTCTGATCTCTGCATGTGGTTTTGGTGTGTGCATCTCTGTGTTTGTACCTATTAGAAGGCTGAAAAGAAATACAGTCACGTGGCAATGCAGGCAGGTGTTCCCAGGATCATGGAAGTTTTATTTTATTGTTTTGACAAGGAAACACAATGGGAGATTTTTGAGTTCTGAGCCAGAATGTTATGACCCTGCCTTTTCCTCTGGAGTCTGCCCTGGTCATATTCTCTTGGCCAGACCCTGTCTGACACAGGGCCTCTCATTTCCAAATGGGAAGTGAAGGGTGAGAGAGGAACTAACACCTTGCTGCATAGATCCCCAGGCTGGATAGGGTTAGGCAGGGTGGTGCTTCATGGTCCCCTGTTACTGTCTTTTCAGGATGCATGCAGGTGCCCCCTGCTGGGTGCAACCTGGCCTTGTGTTTATAGCTTGTATATGCGCCCATTGGCATGGGCATGGAAACAGTGCCACACATCACATGCCAGGTCTCTCATCATTCTTTCAACGTGAGGTAATTTTGCTTATCTCTCCAAAACTAGAAAGCGTAATCAGGCTCTTTTAGCAACATGGATGTGGGGGGAGAGTTGGATCCCCAAAGTGAATGTGAGGTGCTATAAATGTTGTTTTGGGGTTTGGATGGGAGCCTGATGAAGGCACCAGGTCCTCAGAAATGTGCATGATCTTACCGGTCCTGCCTCCTGATGAGACAGGAATATATGTGTCCCAGAGGAGGAAAGGGTCTGGCCTGGCTTCACACAATGATTTAATGAGATGCTGGTACCTCAGGTGCGATTAGATATGCTCACACACTACA
>PVHX01035032.1:0-11835 GCA_004024805.1 Geosciurus inauris
CTCCAACTCGAAGACCTGCAGATCCACTCACCCGATTGGCCCAACTTGCCATTTATGGTATCGGTTTCTCTCGCATCCCCGTATGGGCCACCACAATGTGGGGGTCGCAGTCCATCCCAAGCCCGTGGGTCAAAGAGGCACCCACACATTCATCTCACAGTGGAAGTTGGGATGAGTTGTAGTCCATTTCTAGCTTTGCCCTCCACTGTCGCAAGACAATCAGACATGCCAGGGGGTACAGTCAGAGCAGGCACCCATTTATTTGCGGAACAAGCCTTCAACTTACAGGGCCATTCAGCCAATCAGAGACAATGCATGTAGGCAACAGCTGTCCATGTTGCAAGGCACATAAGCCCCCTGAATTCTGGCCACAGTGCTGCACGATCATGGAACCAACAGTAATTGTAAACTAATCACATATTTCCTCCTTCCTTTGTGCCTTTCGCATTTATGCACAATGGTTAGTCATTAGGGCATAGCATAGTGCTAGCCCCCCACAAATCCTTTCTGGAGATTGATGCTACTCAAATGATAAAAAAAAAAACTCCACCTACATCAGAGGACCCTAGAATGATAAGATGTTAAATTTGTCCTCCCAATTGTTGTCCTCAATTGTTAAGCTCAACCATACAAAGGTGGGAACTTGGCCTTCTGCCCCATTTTTTACTGCCATTGGCAAAAACACACAAGCCTCTTCCAAATTGAGCCCTATTGGGCATTGATGGTCTCATCCTTCTTCTGTTGCCTTTCATTACCAGTTGCTGGTAATGCAAGCCCAGTTCCAAAACAAGATCACAATGCTAGCACAGGTGCTTGAAGGACACCCCCAAACCCCTCAAGACCACTGGGTCTATGTGGCCTTGCAGGAAATCCAAAGACCTGAAGGTATGGGCCCACCATGAGGCTGGAATAGTAGCCAATGACGGTTAAGGCCCCCTGAAAGATGGAGGCGACCTAAGACAGGCACATTCCCAAAGTGGACCATACAAAACAAAAATGCGGGACTTGTGGGAGCTAGCTCTATGCTATGCCCTAATGACTAGCCATTGTGTGTAAATGGGAAAGGCACAAAGGAAGGAGAAACTGTGTGATTGGTTTACATTTACTGTTGTTTCCATGAATGTGGAGTTCATGGACAGAATTCAGGGGGATTATGTTCCTTGCCACATGGATGGCTGTTGCCTACGTGTATTGTCTCTGATTGGCCGAACGGCCCTAAAAGTTGAATGCTTGTTCAGCAAATAAATGGGCACCTGCTCTGACTGTACCCCGTGGTGAGTGAGATTGTCCTGTGGCAGGGTTGGGAATGGGCAACTAGTCTGCTCCAACTCTTCTCAACTTCCATGACTAGGTGAATATGGGGGTGCCTCTTCGACCTGCTGTCTCAGGATGGACTGCAACCCCCACAGATCCTGAGTCTCCTTCCAGGGCTACAGTGTTAGCAATCCATTTCATTACTCACTCAGCCCATTACATTAGAAAAAAGCTCAAACGAGCTGAGGAGGGACCAGAGACCCCTGTCCAAAACCTGGTAAGAATGGCCTTCAAAGTGTAAAATGCCCAAGAGGAATTGGCTGAATTAGCCTTGCAGGCCCAATTACAGAAAATGGTAACACTCAAACCCAAAGCCTTGGCAGGAACCCTGAGGCTTATAGCTCTAGCAAGAGTTCATGGGGGAATCAGCTTTCCTTTCTGCTGGGCGTTTGCTTCAAATGCAGATGTGAGTTTCACTGGGCTAGCCAATACCCAGACCCACGGCCCCCCTCTAGGCAGTGCCCCATCTGTAAGCAGACACGTCATTGGAGGAGTGACTGCGTCATGGCTGGCCCTTCCTTGACACCTCCATGTGTGGGTATGACAAACCAGGCAACTGCTTCTCCTGAACTCTTGTGTTTCACAGAGTACTGAAGAAGCCCAGACTTGAGGACCCCTATTACCCTTGCCGAGCCCAGGGTAACGATCCAGGTAGTGAGTAAGTCCAAAGTGTTTCTTGTAGACACAGGGTTTACCTACCCTGTTTTGCCTGCCCACTCTGGGCCTTTGTTTCCTTCCCAGGTCTTGTTTCTAGGGATTGATGGCAAGCCCTCCTCCCCAAACTGGACTTCTAGGCTGGCCTCTGCCATGGTGTGACACCCTTTTAATATCTCCCAAGACTCTGTTCCTACCCACAGATGCCATTTCCACATTCAACTAACATGACTGACAACCAGATGCTCCCACACCCCTGCATTCACCTCCATGCCGTACCAGCACCCAAGCCATCTCCCCCTCTCCAGCACCGCCAATACCGCCAGAAGTACCCAGACAGGGTCTGACCTCCTATATCATCAAAAACGCCAGAATGTTGGGTCTGCTCAATATTTCACGTTTCTTCTCACAAGAACGTACAATATGCCTGCTGCCATGGGCCACAGGGAACGGAGCAGCAAGCAGCCCACATGCACAAAGGAACACCAAACCAGATACTGAGACATAAGCAGTAATGGCACCTCCTACCAAATCAGTGAAATTTTCCTGACCCAACCCAGAAGACTCTGACCTTAGCAGGATTCCCTGACCAATTTCAGAGAACACAGAACCCTAGATTACCTCCTCTTCTTACTTCCAGTTGTTCTCTTCCTGCCTTAACCCTTCCTTTTCTGGACAAGGTTCTTTAAATTTTCTGTACCATGGAACACGCGTCTGATTCTCCCAGAACTGCTCTGTTGGACTGAGGAGAACGTCGAGGAGCATAGATCCCAATAAAGCCATTACCCAGCAGTTTAATAATGCCTCCTTTTGGTCATCTAGCTTTACACTAACCATTTACATTTTAATATTCATGAAAAAACATACATAAAATTATTTAATAGTACAGGAAATTTAGACAAGTGAGTGTCATATGAAAATATATTTTGTAAATATGAGAACAAGATAAAACTTGTTCTGGATATACAGTGATATGTATGCAAATTGAACAGTGATAATTAAAAAGAAATGTTGATACACATTTAAACATTTTTGGTGTTCTTGGATTTAAGGATATTCAGAACTTGAAACAGATATAGGCAAAATTTAACATCCTATTTGGTATTGACTCATGCATAGTGTTTGGAATTAACAGTAACAAGGAGAAATTATGAATATTCCTGAGAATGTACTATGGAAAATAGGTGGAAATCTTAGATGAATTCATAAAGTATTTCACACAAATATGTCCTCAGAGAGCCATAAGAAAACACATTATGTAAATATGAGACAGCTGGTGAATTTCTGATGTAATATTTATAAAGATGTATAAAATTTAACAAAAAATGAAAACAGAAAATAAAATAGACTTGGCCAATTATATAAGGGTACCTGGAATTAAGAAAATGAAGGCCTGGAATACAGATAGTTAAAAATATATCAAGCTGGGGGCTGGGATTGTAGCTCAGAAGTAGAGCGCTTGCCTCGCATGCGTGAGGCCCTGGGTTCGATCTTCAGTACCACATACAAAAGCAATAAAATAAAGACATTGTGTCCATCTACAACTAGAAAAAATGTTAAAAAAATATATCAAGCTTGGGCTGGGATTGTAGCTCAGCGGTAGAGCGCTTGCCTCACATGCGTGAGGCCCTGGGTTTGATCCTCAGCACCACATACAAAGCAATAAAAAATAAAGACATTGTGCCCATCTATGACTAAAAAATATTTTAAAAAAATATATATCAAGCTTTGTACTGACAGATTTCAGGGTAAGAGAATTAACCTGAATTTGCAGAGATATGTATATTTGTAAGAGTGTACTTTGAAAATATGAGAAAAAACATACCTGAATACATAGAATCCTACATAGGCATGAGTCAATTGAGAGTAATTGGAATATGTATTCTGTCAATATGTGAAATTGAGAATGAATCTCATATTGAACATACTGTTGATGCCAGAATTAGAGGGAAAGTCCATGTAGAGAGATAAGTTGAGTCACAACGGAAAACAAGGTCAATAATGGCTGGAAAATTGGAGAGCTATTGAAATGTTCATGCCTACAGAGGTTATCCTCCAACCATTGTATAAAAAATTCCACTGCTGCCAACTTTTGCTAGTGATTGTCTTTCCAGAAAGATGTTAATTATGCCCCTCCCTACCCAATTTTATCCACACCTTGTCCACTTTCTCTGCCTAAAAGCTGTAGACAAATTGGGCATCACACCAAGAAAAATCTGGGCTATGCCCTAAGTACAATTTAGGGAAGAAGTGAAAAGAAGAATACAAGAGAGAGAATAGGACATATAAAAAGGGAATAAAGGTGTACTTCTTGAGATACACATGCCACTTCTGGTCCTCATTTCTTATAGGAAGAAATCTATGTTACCCCTTTTCAAGAAATCCAGCTTCAATGATTCCCTCAGTATGCTTCTGTGATGTTATCATCCAGCATTTGAGGAAAGACATCTCATGAGATATAACTGGAGGTTTTACTGTGAGGTTTATAGATATGGAACATTGTAAGGTGAAAAAGACAGGCAAAATACATTATAAATTTTATTTTATTGTATGTGGATTTAAGAAAAATGGATTCATGGACAGATGAAACTACACTCTAAAATCCAATATTCTCCTGCATTAGATTAATGTTAGAGAATTATTATGAATATTTAAAAATATAAATAATGATGGTTATGTACTTCTGAGAATGTGTGGTAATGCATAGGTGAATAGATAAAATGCTAAACAAGAACAAGTCATAGAGTCATAACAAATATATTTTGTAAATAGGAGAACTTGATTATGAATCTTATGTAAGATTAACTGTGATTGATATGCAAATTTTATCATGTAAATTAAAAATAAAAGGATAAAAACACTGGGAGTTATTTATGGGGGTATGTGGAATAAGGCCAAGTTGGTTGAGATAGAGGGATAGGTGAAATGGTACATCCTCATTTGTTCTGACTTAGATTTGATATTTAAAAATCAACATTATTATAGAGATATATATGTATTCTGAAAAAAGAGCTTTTGAAAAAATGAGAAAAAATACATGACTAGATAGAACACTAAACATGGATGAGAAAACTGAGAGTACCTTAAGAATGCATTATGTACACCAGTGGTAGATAAGATGAATCTCATGTATCATACAAAGTGTTGTGTATGCAAATTTAATATTGGAAATTAAAAATGTTTGGCCAAATAAACTTGAAAATATATAATTGGTAACTTGGAAATATGAAAATATAGGAATTAATTTCAAAATAGATCTAATACTGTATCCAAATTGTACTAAATCAGGTTTATGATTAAAGAATTCACATGTATAATTATTAATGATTACAAAATTCACATGTATAAAAAACATAGAAAAATTCCTAATCATGTACTTTTCAATATTTGTGGGAAAACATACATGAAATTTTATATATGTACAGAAAAATTAGTCAAGTAAGCATCACAAGAAATTATATTTTGTGAATATGAGAATAACGTGCTGAGTCTCATTCAGGATACACAGTGATATGTATGCAAAATGAACATTGATAATTAAAAATAAATTTTGATACACATTTAAAATTATTTTGGTGTTCCTAGATTTAAGGATATTCAGAACTCGAAACAGAATAGGCAAAATTTAATATCTTAATTGGTACTGAATCATGGGTAGGTTTGGGAATTTCCAGAAACATGAAGCAATCATGAATATTCCTGATAATGTACTAGGGAAAATAGGTGGAAACCTTAGATGAATTCATAGAATATTACATACACATGTGTCCTCAGAAAGCTACAAGAAAGTACATTATGTAAATAAGAGATGTCTTGGTGAATTTCTGATATACTATGTATAAAATGTAGAAAATAACAAAAAATGAAAATGGAAGGTGAAGTAGACGTGGAAAGTTATATAAGGGAACCTGCAATTAAGAAAATGGAGGCCTGGTATAGAAGTAGATAAAAATTTATCAAACTTTGTACTGACTGGTTTTAGGGTGAGAGAATTAACCTGAATTTGGATTAATATGTATATTCATAAGATTTAACATTGAAAATATGTGAGAAAAAACATACCTGAATACATAGAATTCTACACAGGAATGAGTAAAATGACAGTCACTGGAAAATGTATTCTGTCAGTGAGTGAAATTTAGAATGAACCTCATATAGGATATACAGTTGATGCCAGAACTAGAGGGACAATCCGTATAGATAAATAAGTCAAGAGAAAGTGGAAACAAAAGGACAAATAGGTCTGGAAATTTAGAGAGCTATTGAAATCTTCATGCCTCCATTGGCCTTCTTCTATCGTTTTCATGAAAAACTGCCACTGCTGCCACCTGTTACTAATGACTGTCTTCCTGGAAGGCGGTTAATTATACCATGCCTGCCCAATTACCTGGTCCTTATTCTCTATCTATAAGACAATTGGGCATCACACCAAGCATAATCTGTGCTAGTCCCATAAGTACAAATGAGGGAGGAGGTGAAAAGAATAGCACGAGAGAGAATAGGCCATAATGAAAGGGAATAAACATGTACTTTTTGAGATCCATATACCATATCTGATCCTCATCTTCATTAGGAAGACATCTTTCTTACCCCATTTCAAGAAAGCCAGCTGGCTTCAATGATTACCTCAGGATGCTTCTGTGATGTTATTATTCATCATGTGAGGAAAGGCCTCTCATCGCATGTAACTGGAGGTTTTACAGTGAGGCTTCTAGATATGGAACACTGAAAAGGGAAAAGGACAGGCAAAATACATTGTAAATTTCATATTGGTATTTGTGGATTAAAGAAAAATGGATTCATGTACAGATAAAGCTAAACTCTAAAATTAAATATTCTCCCACATTAGATTCATGTTAGAGAATAATCATGAATACGGAAAAATACAAATAATGCTGATTATATACTTCTGAGAATGTGTGGTAATGTGTAGGTGAATATATAAAATGCTAAATAAGAATGAGTCATACAGAGTCTTAAAAAATATATTTTCTAAATAGAAGAACCTGACTATGAATCACATATAAGATAAACTGTGATAAAAATGCAAATTTGATCATGTAAATTAAAAATAAATGGCTAATTACTCTGGGAAATTTTTATGAGTGTATGTGGAAAAAAGAAAGTTGGTTGAGATACAGAAATAGGTGAAATGGTACACCCTCATTTGTTCTGACTTAGATTTGATATTAAAGAATATGGAGATACATGTATATTCTTAAGAAAGAGCTTTTGAAAAAAATGAAGGAAAATACATGACTAGATAAAACATTAGACAGGGATGAGTAAACTGAGAAGCACTTTAGAATGTATTATGTAAACCAGTGGTAGCTAAGTTGAATCCCAAGTACCATACAAAGTGTTGTGTATGAAAATTTAATATTGGAAATTAAAAATGTTATGCCAAATACACTCGAAAATATATGATGGTGTACCTAGAAGAATAAAAAAATAGGAATTGATTTAAAAATAGACCTAATACTGTATCCAACTTGTACTTACTAAGGGTTAGGATTAGAGAAATCACATGTATAAGGAAATAAAAGAAAAAAATCCTAACCATGTACTTTTCAATATTTGTAGGAAAACATACATGAAAATACATAATTGTACAGAAATTTTAGTCAAGTGAGTATCATATGAAAATATATTTTGTGAATATGAGACTAACTAGCTGAAACTCATTCAGGATATAATGTGATATATATGCTAATTCAACATCAATAATTACAAAGAAATGTTAATGTTGATATACATTTAAAAATTTTTGGTTTTCCTGGATTTAAGGTTATTCAGGACTCAAAAAATATAGAAAAATATTTAATATCATATTGGTACTTATTCATGGGTAGGGTTGGGAATTAACAAAAACATGAAGAAATCATAAATATTCCTGAGAAGATACTATGAAAAATATGTGGAAACCTTAACAAAATTCATAGAATATTACACACACATGTGTTCTCAGAGATTCATAAGATAATACAGTATGTAACTATGACACACCTTGGTAAATTTCTGATATAATATGCAGTAAAATGTATAAAATGTAACAAAAAGTGAAAATGGAAGGTAAAATACTCCTAGCAAATTATATAAAGGTACATGGAATTAAGAAAACGGAGGCCTGATATAGAAGTAGGTAAAAAATTATCAAACTTTGTACTAACTGGGTTCAGGGTGAGAGAATTTACCTGGATTTTGAGAAATATGTACATTCATAAGAGTGCACTTTAAAAATATGTGAAAAAAACACATCTGAATACATAGAATCCTACATAGGCATGAGTAAATTGAGAGTCATTGGAACATGTATCCTGTCAGTAATTGAAATTCAGAATGAATCTCATATTGGATATACAGTTGATGCCAGCATTATAGGGACAGTCCATGTAGATAGATAATTTGATTTAGAATGGAAAGAAAAGTTCAAATATGTTTAGAAATTTGGAGAGCTATTGAAATGTTCATGCCTACAGAAGCCTTCCTCCACCAATTTTGTGAACAACTGCCATTGTTTTGACTGGTTGATAATGACTGCCTTCCTGGGAAAAGGTTAATCATGATCTTCCCTGCCTAATTACTGACACCTTGTTCATTTTCTCAATCTATAAACTGAAGGCCATATTAAAAAGGAATTCACGTCAACTTCTATAGATCCAGATACAACCTCTGGTCCTTATCTCCTTTAGTAAGAAATCTGTTAACTGTTGCAGGGGTTTTAGTCCGTCCTGAGCCAGCAGGTTGAAGGGGCACCCCCACATTCACCTTGCCGTGGATGTTGAGAAGAGTTGGAGCCGACTATCTGCCTGTTCTCAGCCCTCCGCCGCAGGACATTCAGACACGCTAGGGAGTCCAGTCACAGCAGGAAGACGTTTATTTGTGGAACAAGCATTCAATTTATAGGGCCTTTTGGCCAATCAGAGACAATGCACGTAGGCAACAGCTGTCCATGTGGCAAGGTACGAAAGCCCCCTGAATTCTGTTCATGAACTCCACATTCACGGAAACAACAGTAAATGTAAACCAATCACACAGTTCCTCCTTCCTTTGTGCCTTTCCTATTTACACACAATGGCTAGTCATTAGGGCATAACATAGAGCTAGCTCCCCACAAGTCCCCCATTTTTGTTTTGTATGGTCCACTTTGGGAATGTGCCTGTCTTAGGTCTCCTCCATCTTTCAGGGGGCCTTAACCGTCATTGGCTACCATTCCAGCCTCATGGTGGGCCCATACCTTCAGGTCTTTGGATTTCCTGCAAGGCCACATAGACCTAGTGGTCTCGAGGGGTTTGGGGGTGTCCTTCAAGCATGTGTGCTAGCATTGTGATCTTGTTTTGGAACTGGGCTTGCATTTCCAGCAACTGGTAATGAAAGGCAACAGAAGAAGGATAAGACCATCAATGCCCAATAGGGCTCAATTTGGAAGAGGCTTGTGTGTTTTTGCCACATGGCAGTAAAAAATGGGGCAGAAGGCCAAGTTCCCACCTTTGTATGGTTGAGCTTAACAATTGAGGACAACAATTGGGAGGACAAATTTAACATCCTGTCATTCTAGAGTCCCTGATATAGGTGGATAATTTTTTATCATTTGAGTAGCATTAACATTTGAGTAGCATTAATCTCCAGAAAGGATTGACAGAGGTGAACATGGAGTTAAAAAGGTGTCTCTGTTGTATAGATAATACAGTCAATTGTTCTGAGACAATGTCCAAGGATCATAATACCCCGAGCGAGGTGATTGTTGAGAGTCAAATGTTGTTCTTGTCACGAATGACCTTTTGAAGTTTCTGGGATGTTTGAGTAGTTTTGTGTGATTGTGATGGCAGCAGTGGTTGCAGCAGTGGTGGATGCAGACACAGCAGTGATCACAGCGGCACTGATTCCAAAGTCTTATCTGTTGAGGCTGGGTGCCATTGTAGAATTGGAAGCTCTGCTAGAATTCCAGTCAGTACCAGGAAGCAGTCCATCATGGTTGTTTACATGGGCTCATTCCTGTAAATTAAGGAGAAAGATCACCCCTCAAGAGTAGAGGCTCTTGGGTTATCAATTGTTCAGGACGGTAATCGTTAAGGTATCTAGTGGGTACCCAAATAGGACTCAATTCACCTATTAGGAAAACACATCCAAAGCCTCGACCCACACTTATAAGGGGGTCGGGTCCACGTCAACCTCTTTTTCGGAGGTTTTTCCATTCGTCCTCAATATTGACATAAGGCGTTTGTTTGGACTAATGTCTTTAGACAGCCATTAGAGGCTGCTCTTTTGAAAAACTTAAAATATTTAATATGAGCATAGTCATTCATAGCTGATCATGAGGGGTGGTTCCTCCTTTTTGTTTTTGTAATTGATCCTTTATAGTTTATAGTTTTATTATGTCCTTTATAGTTTTATTATGTCACTATACGATGGCTTGTCCTCTTGGGTTGTATAGAATTCCAGTGGAATGTTTAATATGCTATTTGGCAAAAAATTTCTGTAGGGCTTGGCACAAAAAACAAAGCACATTGTCTGTTTTTACTTGTTGAGGTAGTCCTAATATAGCAAAGCACTGTAGAAAGTGGCTCTGTGCATGTTTAGCCCAATCTGTTGTGTGGGCAGTAGCCCAACAAGCATGAGAGCAAGTGTCTATTGTCACAAAAACATATTTAAGTTTGCCAAAGGGTGTATAGTGAATTACATTAGTTTGCCAGATAGTATTGGGTTTTAACCCTCTGGGATTTACCCCAGGAGACTGTAGGGGTGGAATCTGTAAAAGGGGAAAACAAGCTTTACAATTTCTAATAATCTTTTTTAAGTCTTCTATGGGCACCAGTGGGAATCTGTGATGTAACCCTCACCAGTTGAGGTGGATGAGGTCATGAAGCTCTTGATCTTGTGAAAATCCAAAATCTGGGGTAGTGGTCGTTGTCATGGTACCATGGGAAGCAAATTGATCTGCTAAATGATTTCCATGGGATATTATTCCTGGCAAATTTTGATGTCCACTTAAATGTTGTAAAAATATAGGCACGGAGCACTCATTGAGGTGGGTTGTCCCCTGTGTCATCAAAGGTGTAATTAGATTTTTGTCTAACCTAATATATGATGAGGATAGGGTAGGGAGGAGATTGATTACATACAGGCTGTCAGAGAAAGGGTCCATGGGCTCTCAAATATTATCCAAAGCCATAGCTATGGCATATAGTTCTTTAAATTGAGCCAACTCATTAGTCTGTTGGAAATATTGAATTTTTCCTGGGAGGACGACTACCACAGAGCCCTATTTGCCTTCATCATTGAACATACTTATGGCCTCAGAGAGAGGCTTGCTAGGAAAGAGCTTATGGATAGTCCACTCTAGCCTAAAAAATGAGGTGACCCACTTGGAGGCCCCATAGTGACATTCAATCTTTCCCCAAAAGTCAGTCAGAGCATCAGGAACTCTGGCATGGTTCCTGCAGATTCATTCAAAATCAGTGAGACGGTATGGAATTGTCAAGGAATCGGGATCCTTCCCATAATGTCTTATAGCAACATTCTGACCTTTGATTATAAGATCTGAAAATTGATCTAATTGTGTGTACACTCGTGTGGTGCCCCCTATGGAAGAATAAATCCATTGAGGAGGCTTTCTCCATTAAGTGACAATGGCCGAGAGGAGTTTGAGCCTGGGAGGATCCACAAAAAAAGGTCACAATCAAGTTGATATCTAGCCAACTGGACCCCATCAAGGGCCCATTGAAACTTTTGGAAACTTTGTAGATGTTCCTTTGTTAATATGATTGGGTCCGAGGGTCCTTTGTCTTTTAATAGCTCAAAGAGTGGGAGGAGATCTTCCGTAGCAACCGGAATCCAGGACCTTAGCCAATTACGCTGTCCTAGGAC